>VACF01001531.1:0-15067 GCA_006891605.1 Pleurozium schreberi | reverse complement strand
AAAAAATATGAAAGATATCATGGCCGTTTACCTGCGGGGGAATTGGAAGGGAGCGAGGTGGCCAGACTTATCCTGTGCAGCCCAACCGAGAGTCTCCAGACTCTCTGATTCTCCCATTCTGCTTCAATCTTGCTCTTCACTCGATCAAAACTAGCTCAAGGTTAGCCTGCTCTGCAAGARAAAAAAAAACCATCAAAGAAAAACTTACTGTTCAATTCATTCAAAGAATATTTGATGTTCCCACTCCAACTTGCACACAAAAAAGGATACATAAAAATTAAAGTCAGAAGGAAATTTACAAACGATCTCTTCCTAAAGAATTCAATCCGTCAATGGAATGAACGTGGTTGCAACACGGTTGCACAACCCTGCATCTCTGACTCTCGCATCGATGCAGCATGAGCATCGATCTCACACATCGCAGAGACGAAGGAATTAATTGCAAGTTTCACCAGTTGATTGATCAACTGAGAAATTGGCATCATCATATTAATTTTGAAGACAGATTTCGATACCAGCGATCGAAAGACTCTAGTGAGAATGGAACCTCAATTATGAACTGTTTAACGATCTCATGTCTGTCTACAAGTGCCTCACCTGGCTTTATATATACCCAACAAAGTTGCTTCCGGTCAGCAGTTGGGTAAGTCTTAATCATGTGAAATCAATCTTCAGCGCTAAACAAGGAATCTGAATTTAATTATATATTAATATATTAATTAATACACCAGTAGGCGCCTAAGTACGTTGACCAACCAAAGTGACGCAAGCAAGCAAGCAATTCCAGTATAAATATATTATATGTATCAGATCTTCTGGAGGTTCGTGCAGTGGTTCACTCAGATTGACTCCATGCCAGTTCTCTAACAATCCGTAATTTGTCACTCCTTTACTTTATTGTTAGTTATTTTTAATATATAAAATTATTATATGTAATGTACACCAATAGTTCTTCACCAATCGTTCGCGTACATTGTCAAGAAATGAAGGGTTTTTATGGTCATATTCGTTACAATCGTAACTGAATGATCATGACGCCTTTTAGGGTAATTGAAACTGTTTCCATTTCACTAAAATTAATCCGTCCTTTTGACGAAAATGACTGAGGTTGGTGGAAGTTGCATGCAGATTTGCCTCAGAAAATCATTTCTACACAGCAACCGGAACTCACAGAAAGTCCACAAAGTGACGGACTCTGAAGCAATTCAAAGTAACTAGCAATATCGAGAACAGGGTAGGAGATCCTAATTTTGGAGAGGTAAAACATCTTGAAATATTTTTCAGTAAATTTTCCTTAAAACACGAGTGGAATTGACATCTCACCCAAGCCGTTTCATATTTTTTGGAGCTTTGTGGAATTAGTTATAAAATTGTGAAGTTGAAGTGGCATAAGGCTCTAAAAATGTGGACCTCCTAAAATGTACGTAGGTTGTACATTGTTGAAGGCTATGAAAAAGAAACATGTACAACATGTAGACATTTAAGAAGGTGCTCCTTTTGAAGTTGAAGTGGCATAGGGCTCTAAAATTGTGCACCTCCTAAAATGTATGTAGGTTGTACATTGCTGAAGGCTATGAAAAAGAAACAAGTACAAAATGTGTACATTTAAGAAGGTGCTCCATTTTAGAGCCTGCTCACTTTTAGAACCTCCTACCTTACACTAAATAGTGAAATTAGGTTGCCCCTCACTAATTTCTAGACATTCCACTCTATATAAGTATTGTTAAGTACAAAAATGCACTCCTTTTTGAATTAGTTTTTGGTGTAGTTGGGACTCATGAACCTCTATGTGTGTAGATAAAAGCATTTTTAGAAATATTTGTTGACTTTGATAGCTTGTAGATGGTAACTTGGAGTAAGGCAATCTAATTGTAAGGCAACCTAATTTCACTAAATAGTATAGAGACAACTAAGGTGGGTACCCCCAAAACCGCCACGTACTTTTCTACTATTGTGCCTAGTTATAGCACTGAATAGGGGTATTAAGGGGACCAAACAATTAAGGGGACTAAATGAGGGAAACTGTAGATGTTCAAAACATGATGTACACTGTTGATGTACAACAAAGGTAGATATTTATATATTGTGAAATGTCAATTAATTAGTATAGGTCCCTTTGATATCCCTATTCAGTGTAGTTATCATTCTTGGACTAATCAAATTTTTATATTTTTCTTGTTGGCAAGTGAAAGGAGGTTCCAAATGTAGCTAAGAATGTGACATTTGAATACAAATGTTTTCCACAGAGCTACATATAAATTGATTTTGGAGATTTACACAAAGTGATGAAAGTGCGTTCGGCATGGTAGGGTACGATTTGGGATACATCCACCTTATTCCCTTATTCTCTCTCGTTATTGATTAATATATTGCAATTCCCGGTTTACAGTCCATCATGTTAGAATCAGTGGATCAATTACGCAGGAGAATTTCAAATGTCCATCTACATAATTCTTGAAGAATTCCAATCAGTGACCAATGATCATAGAATATAGGTGACAGAAAGATGACCTATTTCAGAATGGAATTTTGACACGAAAGAACATTTGGATGTCTAATTTTCATTTTGAATTTCTACTTTGTCAAAGTGCTGCCCACAGAAGGTGCACAACAGGGTTTTTGATTTGCCTGTCCCAGGTTGAAAATCATTGCCATTAGTGATCTCTTTGAGAGAGGAAACCAAATGTTTCAGGCTTGTCAAAGAAGGAGCGGTTGGCTCCTAATTGAAGATTATACTGAGAATTTTGTWATCTAGCATTTTCAGTGCGGATTGACCCCGCTTTCAAGATTTGGAAAAAGTTGGTTGAATTATAGGTAGTTTATAAGTCTCACCTCCATTTTTCAGCTCGTGTTCTACTGACCTCTAAATGAGTGAAACAGTTAAATCAATGAAGTAAACCCTACTCCATCTACTAGATTCAATGCAACAATATGAAATCAAAGCTATAATCTACTGTACCAAAATTCACGATACAAAATCAACCAAAACCCATCATGGACATTCAGTTACAACATTTAAACAATTGATTTAAGAGAAAAGTAGTGGGACCTTTCGGGAAACTCTGAGTTCCGTTGTTGACTAAGTGTGGGTTTAGGACGCCCTTTATCAGGACCACCAATGACTCCCCAATGTAAAAACTGCTCATGTCGAGCTCGAGCTCTGGTTTTCTCAGACTCAGATTTCCCATGAAAACAATAAGGACAGGACACGCCTTCTTCCCACAGGGGGGACTCCATGTCGAAAGCGTTCACAGGCTTCTTGCAAGCATAACATAACCGAAAAGATCCCTGCTTCAACCCATGACCTACAGCAACTCTCTTGTCAAAGACAAAGCACTCGCCTTCCCAGAGACTTTCAGATGCAGGTGTCTCTTCTAGATACTTCAGGATCCCTCCTTCCAGGTGGTACACCTGAATAGACACCACAAATCAATCATTAATTCCGCAGAATTTCTATTTTTGCTAGCTTGTCAAACATCCTCACAGCACCCTCAATTTGTAAATTTTTAGACATCAAATCCACTATGTCTTTCGTGTTCAAGATAAAAGGAAAAGCTCCTGCAATCTGTGTAGTTACATGAAAAAATAAAACCCCGAGGATTCATTTGATGATTCAATTGAGAAAGTTGAGAAAGACATAATTCAGATGGGTCAATTTTCTTGTATCACCAGAATCAGTGGAGATCATTGCATGTGCTGGTCGAAAATATATATAAATTGACAAAAGAAAGCCCCCATGTGACCTACTCAAAACCAGAAAAATAGAACGTGAGGCCCACATTATGCTTTCTAGGTCCTTTCCGGGTCAAAAGAGTGCTTATATCTGATTCACTAAACAATACATCACGTTCAATTCCGCCACATGATATTGTGCCCTCACCTCGTCAAATCCCTGATTCATCAGATAGGACGTTGCCTTTTCACATCGAATGCCGCCGGTGCAGTACATGGCAATTCGTCGAGGACTTCTAGGCTCTGCGGAATCTTCACACGACGTCCGCGCAATCTCTTGGTCTTGAGCTTGCATGTGCCCTTCTACTTGGCTTCCACCAACGCCATTCGTCATGCCAGATCGCCTACCGTCTCCAAGCTCCTCTTCCACCCAGGCAGGGAACTGTCTGAAGGAATCCGTTTGTGGATCAACAGCTCGCTTGAACTTTCCAACGCGAATCTCATACGAATTCCTGACATCGACAACTACCTGGACAAAGAACCCAATACCATGGGACATGCTCATGTCAAACAGATGATAAATTTATATCTAGTTGCAACTTGCAAAATGGTAGCAAATTGAGTGATAGGTAGTGAGGCTTAAAATCAATGGTCATAGGTTCATCCTTTAAAGATCAAAGAGAAAATCTAATGCAAAAATTCTTCAAAGAAGAAAATTGAAGTGCCATCTTATACTCCATAAATGATTTTGAATGAATGAGATTTTTATTATTTTGGCTCCTCACCTTTTTCACGTTATTACTTTGGTGACACATTCTTTGCCTTGAAAAGTCTCTCAAAATACTTTCATTACTAAGCGAAATTTATGAAACATTTCTTTTCCTTCTAAGCAATATTGAAATTTATTCATACAACCTTACATTATGGTAGAAGGACCAGTAACCAATCAAATAAGCAATTCTAGACATGATCTAGGGTAGTGTTAGGCAAAACAAATATTTTCATAGGTGCATTGACAAAAATGATGGAAATTGCAAATTTTTTGGTAATTTTATCTCTTACAATGAAATTACTATGAATTTTGAAAGGCCGAAGTTGGGCTTGACCCATGATCAACATCTAGAGTCATCCAATTTCAATCATTCAAGAACTACTTTCCCGCTCATTGCTTCCTATTTTCTTGCTCACTTATATGTGTCATGAACTTATTGGTCCAAACCTTGAAAAAATCAAAAACAAGCATTCCAAGGAGAAAATGGAAATCTAATCCAACCTTGGTCGGAAATACAACACCTACTGATTGGATATGGGGCGCCGGTTAGTAATGGGTCCCTCTACCATATTTTGAGCAATTCCTTGTAAACATTTCAACGCTGAAAAAGATTTTTTTGAATTTTATTTTATTTGGTACAAAGAAATAATATTCATGGAATTTTAAATCCAAATGAAAAGATTGTATTTGTCATAACATAATATGACATGTGAAAATATCACAATTGATGTTTGAGATGGAAGAAACTTAGATATAAATTTTACATTACATACATGAATTGTAATAGAACTCATAGTAAATGCAATTGTTGGTTTATTATTTGCAAACAACAATTATAGTGTCTCTTTATCTATCTAAAAAAAAGATTTTGGATTCCCTTGAGAGAGTTTGTCACTTGAATCAAGTRTTGTTTTTGATAATAACTTGTCTTATTGACATGATGGTTGGATTGGTTGGTTGTGTGGATTATTTTGATTTTCCATTGGTTCAGTGGGAGCATTTCTGCAACTTCTTCATGGTGAATTAATGAATTTCATATCTATCTTCAAGGCTTTGCAAATGGAATAAAAGAAGGAAGCAAATATAGATAAACTATTTTATTTTTTACAACAAAAAAATTTCTATTTAGTGGAAACATTGTATGCCCCGACCACACAAAACAACCAAGATCAATCCTGCAAATGACCAATTGTGATTCTTCATGTGGTCATTTTCCTTATCCATGCTTGCCATGTTTGCACTCATGCAAGAAGAGACCTTCCACTAGATTCATCCTCCTAAAACATGGTGTTATTTAGAGAATTCCTCCTCATGATGTTTCAATTCCATTGTATTGTTTGAATTTCCCGATTTTCAATTGGCACTTTTTGAATTGAAAATCCTTATACAAAGTTTCATAACGGGCCTAGTTTTTAAAGTTTTCAAAGTTTCCTTAGATGAATATTGCAATTTATGGTGCCTAGAGTTGTACTAATGTAACAAAATTGACAACTCATTATAAATTCTTGACAATAAGCTAATTGGACAGAGGTGATACGTGCACCATCACTAGAAGAAAACTGTGTTGAACTTGTCAAAAACTACATTTTATTCAACATAAAAGTGTAGGCTGGATTTTGTTGAGATCTCCCTTTGTAATCCAAAATTTTGCATTCTAACACAAAATTTTGTGTTTCACGTGTCAAATTCTATGTTGAAATGCTGAAACGCATAATTTTGCGTTATGAAGGGAGAACTCAACAAAATCCATCCCACACTTTCATGTTGAGTAAAATGCAATTTCTGTCAAGTACAATGCAATTTCGACAAGTTCAACGCAGTTTTTGACAAGTTAATCATAATTTTCTTCTAGTGCATAGTATTTCATAAGTACTCTCCAAAGGCAAGTTTGATGTCAAGCAGAGCAAGAAAATAGACAAACATTCATATGCATACTTGAATTAATTTGAATTAAAGGTGACTCACTTTGGCAAGGCTGCAGTTAAAAATCCGTTGAAGGTAGGCATGATAGTCTTGGGTTGCACTGCTAAGTACTTACGGAACTCATGGTCTCTATACAACCTACCCTCTTCATAGTTATCTTGAACTCCTGCTACTCGATCTTCTTTGTTGAGCCTGTCATTTTGAGGTAAAAGACACCGTCATTAGGAAACAAATTTGTTCAAATCACTACAAGAGAAGGGGGTGTTTTAAGTATAGTTCTAGTAGTATAGTGTTTTAAGTAATGACCTTTAAGTAAGGATTTTAGTAAAAATTTACTGAAAAGACATTCTTTTCAGTAAAATTTTACTAAAAAACTTACTTAAAGGTCATTACTTAAAACACTATACTACTAGGACTATACTTAAAACACCCCTTTCTCTTATAGTGAACTGAGGAGGATGACAACAATCATTTATGTGTGTGAGAATTTTCTATAAGCTCAATTTATGAAGTTTTTTTCTTAAGAGGTGGCATGCCAACCAAAAATTGAATACAAAAAGAATGGATATCTCTCACATTAAAATTTGGTGACATTTTTACACTATGGATGGAGCATCCAAAGTGAGTATTATTCAAGTATTTGAGTTATCTCTTCTACCTTAAGAGTAATAAAATCTATTTTTATGAAGATTACATTAGTTTGTTGTTTTAGAGAATAAGGTTCTATTATAACATTAGCTACACAAAACAATGAAATTAGGTTGCCTCAACAATTAGGTTGCCTTATATCAAGAAAGTTATTTTACAAACCATCAAAGTCAACAAATATTTCTATTGTAATAGTATTTCATTTGTATACATGGAGGTTCATGAGTCCTAATCACAACTACATACACCTAATTCAAAAATAGTGCATTCTTGTATGTAAAATTATTTATATAGTGTTAAATGGCCAAAAATTAGTGTGTGCGCAACCTAATTTCACTATTTTGTGTAGTCCATTAGAACCTAACCTCAACAACTGATATCATCAAACAAATCTTGCATATCATTCACAAGTTGAGCACACATTTTCATAATATCATAAAGCACCTATTTGCAATACATTTCTAAGACTGAATKATCCCAACATCACTCATAGAAACAAGACCTTGATAGACCTAATGTTAAAAACCACCTTGAATCAAAATTTGTCATAAAAATAACAAACTTGACTTGGGGTGGTTCTTAACATCTAGTCTACCAAGACCATGTTTCTATGAGTGCATATTCTTGATTAATATGTACAATCTTTAAGTTATTAGTGAAATTGTTGAATGATTACTAATACCCCTATTTTCAACACTTTGAGAATTTGTATCTGACTATTCATTTAGTGTCAGAAAACACATGTTAAGAAAATTTGGAATCCCTATTAGATTTCCAAGTAGACTAAGGTGAAAATCTTAGATACATTGATTTAAAGTACTATAAACCATGATCAAATGTTTATTTAGAGGATTTAAGTGTCTTCATGTACTACCTTAACCCGTAAAGGACCAAACTGCGTTTTTTTGGCAACATAACAATTTTATGCAACTCACTACTAATGGAGTTGTTATTTTTTTTCTTTGAAAATTTCACACATGTGCCCAAGAAGTAGCTTTCAAGCCCAACAAATTTCATAACTATTGACTACATGGTTAAAACGTTATTGCATGAAATGTCATTTTCAATGGATAGTGGACAATGTGGGTAGCTCAAAAAACTTCTTTAAAAATCACTTTTTCAAGAAATAAAAATTTGAAATTGATTCTCTAGAACTATATATATACATGGAAAGCTTTGAATCATTCCATTTTGATCAATGAGATGAAAGTAATGAGGAGTTTTAGTTTGTGGGTAGGTACGGTTTTCAAAGACTCCATACCTACCCACAAACTAAAACTCCTCATTACTTTCATCTCATTAATCAAAATGGAATGATTCAAAGCTTTCCATGTATATATATAATTCTAAAGAATCAATTTCAAATTTTTATTTCTTGAAAAAGTGATTTTTAAAGAAGTTTTTTGAGCTACCCACATTGTCCACTATCCATTGAAAATGACATTTCATGCAATAACGTTTTAACCATGTAGTCAATAGTTATGAAATTTGTTGGGCTTGAAAGCTACTTCTTGGGCACATGTGTGAAATTTTCAAAGAAAAAAAATAACAACTCCATTAGTAGTGAGTTGCATAAAATTGTTATGTTGCCAAAAAAACACAGTTTGATCCTTGGGGGGTTAAAACGAGAATTCAATAAGAGTTTTATCATGTTTTATCTACAACAGAAGTTAATTTAGCTTGGGTATTGTTGTTGAACCTGACATCTGGGTTGATACTCAAGTTTCTAGTGACAAAAAAAGTCGTTCCCACAACTGCTGCCATTGGTAATATCTGCATTGAAAACATCAATTCTGGCTTTAATTTCTAAAATGCTCACAACTATTATCAAGACTTCAACACTTCAAATCTAAAGAAGCATTTCAGCATGGTTTCTAATATTAACCATGAGTCTGGCCTTTGGTTTCTCATGACTGTGGAAATCATCCATTTTGATATCGTGGACATCATTGGTATTTAAAAAAAAATCCAAAAGCACTCGTTGGAAGTCAAGCTACTATAGAAGATCTCCCCTTTCCACCCTAATTCCGATGATGAATAGGTGCACTTCTATCCTACACAAGAGAGATCAATCCTCGTCATTCATTGGATACTAAACATCTATAGCGCCATTTATGGGTTAAACAATCCAATTATTTATCCAAACATTTGATAGGGCTTATTGGAAACTAAGATTGAGTAGGTCTTAGAATTCAATTTTGGACACCTTATAGATTAACTATGAATATTCACATTCTTAAAAATAGGTATATCCAACTTGAATCCTAGTTGTACGTCTACAAAAGTTGTACATTTTGGTTAAGGGTTTGAAAGGATCAAATTACAAACAAATTGATGCAAGACTCATGTGGAGTTGTTTCAGAGAGTGATGCCTAAAGTGTTGAAAAATTGGGAATTGTGCATCACCAAGACACTTAGCAATATCCCACCAAATGTTCAAGGAAGAGGCTATGGGYTGCATGTGAAGAGATTTGCTCTAGGCTACTTTGTTTATTTTTAGCAAACTATGCTAGCTACATTGGAYGTGACAACTAACACAATTTATGTTGGGAGTGAAGAAGGTGCTTTTTGCGTGTGTACTAGAGTTGGAAGGGAAAGATGGATGCATTTGGAAGGATCATTTAAGAAATTGAGTTTCTTGTCACCTGCCAAATATTGATGGCATAAGGTGTCTAAATTTGAGTTCAATTTTGGTTGGCTTGAAGTACATGTTATGTGGGAGAGCTCAAAGAGCTACTACTATGATTTTGTGTGATGTCTATTTGACTAGTTGGCACATGTAATGTTTGAAGCACTATAAGAAACCCACGTTTTAGGTAAGGTTTTCAAATTTTTTATAATGGATTTTGGGTGATGTCAATGTTGACAACTCAATGTTTTTATGTCAACATTGATGTTATGTTGGACATTTTGTTGACAAAAAAACATTGGGTTGTCAACATTGACATCACCAAAAATCAGTTATAAAAAACTTGAAAACGTCACCTAAAACGTGGGTTTCTTATAGTAAAGCTACCTTTAGGTGAAATTGCAACAGAGTGGTTTTGCCCATGGGAGAGGGTGAGATCTAGAGCTAGTGGGTGTGGTGGCATGTGCTAGCATCTATTTTGATGTTGTTATGAGGCTTGGAGTTCAAGCAACAATTGTTGGAGTATATCATCATGACATAGGCTTTGAAGTCTAGTCTTAGCATCAAAAATCTGATTTTGAAAGTGATTGTCTGTGATTATTCAGTTCAATTGTATGCCAAGGGGGGCCATTGGAATCTTGACTTACTGTAGTATTGAAGGCGCTTGGAAATGAGCCTCAAATATAATAGAGCTTGGAGAAAAAATCACATTATAAATTCATTTGAAAAAAACCCATAGTGAAGTTTGAGAAACCATAAGTTGATTGGAGTTATGCATGTTAGGCCCTTCAACTTCAAATTGTTTTGGTGGTCAACTTTTTAGATTTGACATGTGAAAAGAGGATTGAAAGACTTTGACTCATTTTTGCAATTTTAACACCCTCATGATCAAACATTATAATCTTTCAACCCATAAGTGAAATTTATTTTCCTTAGTTATCTCTAACTTGTCTAGATTGAATTTGTAGAATTACATTTAAAAAAAAATTGATTCATATATCTTATCAAAATGTTGGCTTTTTGTTCAATGTAGAGCAAATTCCTAGAAGCTCATGCATTTATAGGTTAAGGCACGTGGCCCATCCATCCATTGTATCTTTTATTAACTACTATTTGAGACTAATCCTAGATTGCACAGTGAGTATGTAATTTGCACACAATACGTACGTGTGCGACTTTTTTTTTGGATGTAGTGCATTAGTTGACAAATATGTCTCATATACTTTTTCAATTCATTTTTATAGTTAGCACACTATAGCGGTTGGAATCTATATTTGAAAGCACTAAAAATAATCTTACACCACAAATTTAGATATATGTTCATCCACGCTTATAAGTACGTGGTTATATCCTTAAACATTTCAAATATGGAAGTCAATTTTCACCATTTCTTTGGAATATTTCTTAATATTTTAAGTTTTTAATGAATTTTGGTTGTATCTTTTGTTTTCTATGCTCTCTATTCTTTATTCTTCACTCTATGCTTGTAGAGTAGTATTGCTTTCTTCATTGGATTGCTCAAAATTTATACTTCAAGGAATTTTTCATCCAAAATTCTGTTTGACTWTGTTAAGTTGGCAAATRWTTTTTGTGAGGACAAGTATTTRTACATACCYATRTAGATGAGAATTTGTAGATTTTTGTGTGGGCCAAAAATCATCATCTATTAACCTATACATTCCTTTTACCGAATTTTTTTTGAATTTCCTCCCACCCAACTTGTGATGATAGTGATAACAAAGACCTTGTGTTCTACAACATAGAGTGAGACAGTTCCTCAACACTAAAATGGTCACTACTAAATAATCAATATGAAATAAAAAAAACCCATAAACCTTGTATTGATTCTAACTACATTTACCATTGGTGCACCACCTATGCACATCAAATTATGCATCACCAATACACTTTCCTTTGTTTGAATTTATAAATCTAAATGCCATTCACCTAAAAAAATTGTTGTTACTTGATCTTTACAAGTAGCTTTGAGGCACTTTATAGTCTTTTGGTCAATGAACTAGCGGTTGGCGCTTGCTATGCTATGCATTCATCATCAGAATTTTATAAGAATTTCTATCTATTAGATAGACTCATACTACTAAAATCATAACTCCCTTTGTAATATCACAAATGCTACCATTAATACTTGGGGTTTGTACTTGCTATGTGACGCATTCATGGTATCACATATTAGTAAAATTTTGATATATTTGAATAGAATGCATGATAATGATTTCAATAAATATTTTCAATAATTATTTTCAATATTTTGTAAGAATATTTTTAATCATGCTTACATAGAAATTGTATTTTTACACAATGTGATATTACAAAAATAGAGTAGTAGTTTGCAATCACTTTTGTAATATCATTTTTTACAAAAAGGTGATATTATAGAAATAATGTGGTTGTTGCAATTAAGGTGATATTAAAGACGATCCACAAGATGATATTATAGAGGTAGCAAATCCATTGCTTCTCTTGACTTTACACTTCTTTGCACTTTTATGATTTTATGCTTTTGTGAGCTTTCAACTTTCATGATTTTAATTTTCTATTGCTACTATCAGATGATTTTGAGAAATTTAATCAATTGAAGCAATTTTGGATTCCTCAACAATTAAGTTGTTCACAAAGTTTTTGAGATTTATAAGTTTTTCTTTTCAATTCTTCAATTTGGGTTGTTATTTTTTGAAACAATGGAGTCAAATTTCTAATGCATTCTAATGTATGTGTATCTTTTATAGTATTCACCATTTTTGAACACCGTTCTAGATCTAGAGTTGTCAAGGAAGACAAGTTTTCTACTTCCTTTGGCAAGGCCACCAAGCTTGAGCACCCATCCAAACGTAAAGTAGTAAAGAAAGACAAGTTCCCCACTTCTTTTGGCAAGGCCACCAAGCTTGAACACCATCTCAAATCTAGAGTTGTCAAGGAAGACAAGTTTCCTATTTCCTTTGGAAAAGCCGTCAAACTTGAACACCCACCCAAATCTAGACTGGTCAAGGAAGGAAAATTCCAAACTTCCTTTGACAAGGATGTCAAGGTCGAACAACCACTTAAACTTAGAGTGGTCAATGAAGACAAGTTCCCCACTTCCTCTGGTAAGGCTGTCAATCTCGAACACCGATCCAAACTTAGAGTGGTCAAGGAAGACAAATTCCCTACTTCCTTTGGTAAGGTCACTAAGCTTGAACATCCACCCAAATGTAGAGTGGTCAAGGAAGACAAGTTCCCTACTTCTTTTGGCAAGGTTGCCAAGCTTGAACATCCACCCAAACGTAAAGTAGTCAAGGAAGACAAGTTCCCCACTTCTTTTGGCAAAGTTTTCAAGCTTGAACACCCATTCATATCTAGAATGGTCAAGGAAGACAAGTTCCCCACTTCGTTTGGCAAGGTCGCCAAACGTGAGCACCATCTCAAKTCTAGAGTGGTCAAAGAAGATAAGTTYCCCACTTCTTTTGGCAAGGTCACCAAATTACAACAGGAACTCAGGTTTAGTCTCAATAGGGTATTGCTCGATGCAAATTTGTTTGGTAATTGTTCAAGGAATTCAAGCCCTATAAGATCAAGAATCTTTAGTGATGCGCAAGTGCTACAAAGATCTGATATCCTTGTATGTATGGTGCTTGAAGCATATGAAGAAAGCACATGTAAAAATACAGTATTAATTGGAGATATTATAATTGCCTCCAATTTAGAAAATTGTAGAGCTTTTTTCAGGAGTATGCCAAAGTTGTCATAATGCACTTCAGTATTGCCCAAAGAACTCACCAAAATCAATACACGAAGTTTTTCAAATATTTGGTCTGGTATAACCAAAGGGAATTGATGCTTCATAGTCTTTTGCCAAGAAATGCCTTCAAGGACCTCGACATCCTGCATTCAAAATAGTTCAAATTAAAACGTATTAGATTAGAATGTATTACATCCTCATATAGTGAATTCAAATAATATTTGATTTTCTAACTTATTTCAAAACTCATTATTCTTAAACTAATATAGGTTTGAAAGTTCAATAATCCCTAAAGGCCAATTGTATATTGAATGGACAATTTGAAATCCAAGTAGATTTATATGAAGTCAATTTTGCTCACAAAATTTGATACAACGTACAAAACATGTATCTCCTTAGTAAAAATATAATTCTTTTCTTGTGATTGAGTGCATGATTTAAAATTTATGTTACCCTAAATTGATTTGATAGCATGAACAATTGGACATTTTGGAGCATCTTTTTCAAAATCACTCATCAAGTTTTAAAATTGGCATGTATGTAACTAATAAAATACAACATACAATTGCCCAAAATGAAACAAAATTAGTACTCAAATCACATTATAAGAATCAAATTTTGTTACCTACTTCAAGGAGGTTTAAAGAAATTATATTTCCATCTAACTTCAAGATCTATATTCTTGCAATTTGTGAGGTTAAAGTCCTAGAATTTTTTTCCACATAATTCAAGTGTTTGTCTCTAAATTTTCAGCATTTGGATTTTTCATAAATATTTTTCTCATTTCATAAGAATTTGTCAAAAAATGACTAGTGTATTGCCAATTTACTTAACCTTCTACATTGCAAGGTGGTCTAGAGTAAGTTGGACTTAATATTTTCTTCTAAATTTTTTGATGAGTGAACCTTACATCATGTACATATGAATGGTCAGAATCTCATTTTTTGTGTAGAGCAAAAGTTTTACTCCACGAGGGCTCAAAGTTTGTTGGCCCTACTTCGTAGGAATGAAAACCTTTTTTTCTCAATCCAATAGTTTGTCAATCCATGTAGTCAAATGGGCTGAAATGTTTGTCACATTTTGCCTTACTTCTTTAATACACTTCTGCAAAGTTGGAGTCCAAAAAAAAGTTTTAATTTTTTATTTTGGACAATGTATTAAAATTTTTCCTCTTCTAGATATCCAAAACACCCTTTGGCCTTTAGGGATTAACTACATTAGAAAGTATTTAGCAAAACTTATTATTCGTGCTCACTTGGATTGATAATATATTACCTTGCTTGAAAATCCACTTTCTGGTACCATAGACGCTTTCCAAACTCTTGTATCTTTTGCAAGCATTCGTCCCATGTCACGTAGTTGGTCATGCATTTCTAGAATGTCACCATCTTCATTCAACTTCAACAATGACATGTCGATCAATCTTTCCAATTCACCCACTGGACGGGTACCATTTATAGACCATATGTATAAGATTGTCTCTTTTGATATGCCAAATGGATATACATCTTGGCAAAAAAAACAAGCCACGTCCAAAAACATTCTCTTTTCAATACCATCATTCAATCCATCATAGCTTATTTTCAAGGTGTTCCAAATTTCTTCATCACCATCCAAATTCCTTCCTCTTGCCATCCTTTGTAATGCTCGTTCCCAACTTCGCAACCTCTTTTTATAACGGAGAAAT
>VACF01001530.1:0-14707 GCA_006891605.1 Pleurozium schreberi | reverse complement strand
GGAAATGGGTTGCCTCCCCTAGTGATTCCTATCTCTAGACACCTAATTCCAATTTTCCAAATTTATCACACCAATTTCTATGAACAAAAAAACTTAAACCTAGAATGCGGCATAAGATTTATAGTGTCTAATCTTTATTAGAGAGTTGAAAAAAAAGCTATGGTAGGCACCCCAAAAATCACCCTTGATCTAAACCGCCATCTTCARACTTTGGTATATCTTCAAAATCAATTATGTACATATGTGGAAGAAAAGCTTTTGGAACCAAACTTTAACCCTTCATAACTTTTGCATATTATATCAAATGTCACATTCTTTAGTGCAATGGAACCTCCTTTCACGTGTGAAAGGAGAAGACAATATGAAAATCTAACCAGCCTAATAATAGTAACTAGGCACAAGTACTAATTTGTGCGGTTTTGGGTGTACCCACMTTATTTATCCTATCATAGAATACATAACATTCCAGTTCTAGCACCTGATTATTTTGTTCCGACTCCCTTCCTACCAAAGGCAAACTGGACTTTCCCAAGTATCCCAAGAAGGGATATCCTTCGTTCCCTGGTATCGTACAGGGGCAGCAAATTCTAGGTTTTAGGTTGTCATCAAAGTTCTGGCTGATGGTCACAATGATAGATCCGTCGTTTCAGGACCATSGATCAGSATAAGTTTYGTCTACCTAAGTTAATGCCRATTTTGCGCCTTGATTTGCTTGGGCGTTCGGGGGCACCTACTGCGCTCTTCGTGCTGTGGAGGCTGCCTTTCTTTAGAAAATCTTCCTTCTGTACTAGTCATACATATTCATATTCTTTCATACATGATAAAAACTTAACAGTTCCATATTCACATTATAGGTACATTGAGTAATAGAAACGCACCAAGAAACACACAGCCTATTTCACAACCTGTAGAGATGATCACAGCAGGTACACAGCAAAGAGTGTCTCAGCTTGGAAGAGGTCATATTTCGTACGTTGGAAAAGCAAAATGGTTACAAAATTATTTGAGCACTCTAAAGAATTAGATGTGTTCAGTTGAACGACACCCCCCGTGAGTTCTAAAAGACTGTCAAAGGCCAGGCAGCTTCTGAAACAGTCTCATTCCGTGTGTATTTAACTTGAGGTCGATTTCTTCAAGTACGAAATAAGATCTGCTCGTTCTTGAGGCTTCTTCAAGCCAGGGAACACCATCTTCGTACCAGGAATAAACTGCAGCCATAGCAAAACGAACAGAAGTGCACTAGTGAGAAAAAAACATAAACCGAATGTACACCAAGGAAAAAATACATCGAAATTTCCATTCCACGTAAGTCAGCCTGAAAACMCTCAACTAAGCTCCTGGGCARAGCGGAACACSTAGATGGYTCCCATTGCAAGGGTACGGCAAGTACATTACTCTCACCTTCTTAGGGTTCAATAAGTACTCGTAAAGATGCTCCTCGTTCCAGTCAACAGCCTTGTCCTTGTTGGCTTTGGAATAAGCATAACCGGCCGTCGTTCCTGATGTCCTTCCGAACAAACCATTCAAATTTGGCCCTGCAAGTCAAATGAGGAGTAAGAGGTCAACAACCTTGACGGCTAGTCCTCTATGATTTTGAAAAAATTACAAGATGTACGTGAGCGGACGTGATACTTTAGACTGTTGAACTAGTCATTCTAGACCTATCTTAGCTTCCGACCTGTTTCAGGACATTTGTACCAAAATTGTAAAGTGGCCCTAAGGAATCACTTCATTCTATAAAATTTAAGYTGCTCGAGAAATCATTATTTACTGATCCATAGTCTGGTCCGGGAACTAGTAAAGTCCCCAGAAATCATACCAATAAGTTAAAATTGCTTTACAGCACAACTAGCTTCATGATTTCTAGAGAACAATCCATAGGTCAATCACCCTCATCAAGACTCTCTCATAACGACAAAGTCTCCCAAGGCCACTTGCTTCCTCTATCCATAGATGTCCATTGATTCACACCTGACAATAGAGTAAAACCTAAGCGGCGGAAAAAGATCACAATATCAAGTGCAGGAGTCTTCTAGATTCAGTTCCACAACAATAGAGATCCTGAACCAAATCTTTTAAACACGATTGCAACTCCATTTCTTTTCATTCTGACACCTTGGGAAGGGAACTTTGTGCATGTAACTGCTGATTTTCAGTGCAGCCTATGAGCGCTTTTGAATACTCTACTTCCAAAACTTTGTCCCCCTACAGTGGTCTCATATTTGTCAAAATCTGAAATTTTGTTGTGCATTTCTTCCTTTTCTACACATCTCTTTACAATCCTGTGTTCACTATTATCTACTTAGCCTTCAAATCACTCCCAGCCCAATTTGTGGCACTTTTGGGTGTACCCACCTTATGAAAAATCTCATTACACTAAAAAATTATATTTGGCTTTACCTACACTAATTTATTAAAAAATGTTGTACATTTTTAATTTTATAGAAATATATATAGCTAGGTCTAATTCGAATAATTGAGTYGCTTTTCATGAAAAAGTGCCACATGTCATCTTGCGAGTGGTGTGAGRTAACATGGACCCTTAAGAATTTGATGTGGAAATCAATTTTGACAGCAGAGTGCCAAATCAAACCTTTACGTATAGTAGTATCAATATCTATGCCTTTTGTAAAAAAAATTGTGTAATATATAAATAGAAACAAAACAGAATGTTCTATAGAAAARAAAGAATAATATAGATATTTGAAGGAATAACACTTTTTTATTGTGAAATTTAAAAAGTGACTTGAAGTCGAGAATGCAAGGATAAAGCAATTTAGCAAGTTTGTAGTATATTGATAGTTGAATGATAATATGTTGTCTTGTCTCTTGACAAAGTTCAAAAACAATAACCTTACTAAATTCTAGCCTTTCAAATGTAACACTAACTATTTTGGCCTAATTTGCAAACAAACTAATTATTTTAAACCAAACCTATTCTGCACATAGAATTGTAAATTATAATTGRTCAACAATCATCTCAAATATAAGTGTTGAAATACTTTCTTTGAATTCCCACCCTACATTCTCAATTATAGAATCCTTTAGTCAACTTTATATTATCATGCTTAATTTAGAGTATGAAACAAATACATAGTATTCCAAATTTTTAACAAATGAAAAATTGTATTTTACATGAATGTTCTTTTTTCTAAATTGTTTGGGAGAAAAATGATATCATTACAATTCACTAAAGTATAATGTAGAAGTAAATTCATCAACTGAAAAATATATTCCTTGTTCTATAGAAGCACGTTGCAACTAACTACGAAGTACAATCAATAGTAGARGCGCACTCTTTGTTTTTATGAAAAGGCATTCATTAGATACTTCTACCCTCTTAATTTTGRGAGGATACAAGATGAATTTGAGATCTAATAGACAATTAAGAAAATAGCCTTCAAATTTTCACATTTGTCTAGAAAGGATCTCTGACAACATGCAATTGCATGCGCGTATGCCCAGGAAAAACCATACTTTGCAACAATAATGGGTTACTCCAGATCAAATGACGTAAAATGGGATCGCAGATCACCACACGACAAAAGGGAAAGAATCGATGCCTTACCTTCAAGACCGCCTAAACTGATGTATGTATACGAATCCAGTACATGAATTGAGCTTGTGAATATCTAGGGGGCGGTCACGTTTCTGTTTTGTGTAGTCTAGAGGGGTTTCTACACCTTGAGTGACAGGGTTCAATATATAATCTGCACGCTAAATTGGATCGTCAAAAGCTTTTCTAGTACTTATACATGGAGTTACCAGCCGGGGGAGGAGGTGGCGCAGCACGACCTGGTAAGCGGCGACTAGCGTTACCCGCATCACCATTCTCAGTGCTGCTGGAGTTCCGGGAAACTCGGCCATTCATAGGAGAATCAATTCTAGACGATCGAGACGGAGAATCAGATGATCGTGAAGATAAACTCCTACTTCCTGCAGTTTCAAATGCTACACGCCAATCCTCCGCTTCTGGTATGCTAGGCGCTTGAGAATCCGCTGTAATCAAGAAGACACCCTTGTCAGGTTTCACTCCTAMATGCTTTGAGGTACTACTGAAGTCRAGAACTTAACATCGCGAAATCCGTTCAGGGAACTTACAGGAGTCATCGACAGATACAACAGAAGCACGAGATTCATGCAAGCCTAGTGTCTTGGTCAATTTCGCTAAGGCGGCTGATTGCTTTTGACATTTCTCCCGACGGGACTTAACCTCTTGGTCCTCCAGTAAGAGGTCTTGGATTCTTGCAGTCGACTGACCACTGTACCCATGAAAAACACGAAAGCAACAGATTGAGAGAGAAGCCATGAATGAGTTAATACGAGGTACCAACATATGAATGCACTGTTGAGTAGGTTCTAGATATATTTAAGCTATTGAATGAAAGAGGATGCAAAACTAGGTTTCCAACATTTGTTGTCCCAGTGAAACACCTGATAGAGCTGTATAGCTGATTCAGCATAGCATCCTTCGCCCTCTCCACTTGACAAAGCACAACTGCCTGATATGCCAAACAGGGGAAACAAATTGCTTATGTTSTTGTGAGTTCAATATAATTTGGGCAAAGGTCACATGTCTGCRAACACATTTGGTGAATATCAAATAGTGACAAAATATCGAACGTACTTTGGGGACGTTAGCAGCGAGACTGTTCAACACTGCCTCAACGTAATCTCGAACTTCCTGCGCCATGAGTCTTAGGTCCTCTTCAGGATCTGATGGTCTTCGCAAAACTGTYGACACGTCCTGATGCCCAGAAAATCTGATCTGTCAGCATGGAACCATAGAAAACGGGATGGAGGTGTTGAAGAATGGGAACGAGGGCATTGCAAAATGTAACAGTTGCTTACCGAGGACGCAGCTGCTGGCCCTGAGCGTGCAGAAACACTACTGCCAGAATCCTTGGAAGATCTAACTGATTCTCCTGGGCTCGCAGATTCAATGCAGGCTCTGATCTTGGACATCCATTCAAGTTTCTCCGCCATGTTTTCAGCTTTCAGATGAATTGAATGTTCAGCTGCCATTTTCAAGGAATGTTCAGATCACTTATTCTCAGATTACAATAATAAACGCACTAGTTAGAGTCATACAGAGCTTGCAGGCCAAGGAAAATGCATGACGTAATARRTTCCTGGGATTGCAACGTCATGAGGTAACAATCAAGCTTCGACATAACCTCCGCTCTGCTCATGGGATGCCCACCATTGAATCAGAGACACAGCAGACCCATCTATTCGAATGAAATTCAGAGAAATCACATCCTAAGCCATGCAGCAATCGGACTAAAATTAGATATTACCTTTGAGAACTGTTTTGTATGCCACTTTATGGCTTACTCTGAAGACCAGACTAGCAGTGGGATCTTCTTTTTCGGTTGCTCCATTCGATGACGACTTACTTTTGGACGACTTGCCATTAGCCTCCTCAGCCCCCACCACCTCAGGACCGTCCTCGAGGATACACTCTTCTAAAGTAATTACCCCACGGAAACTTCTTTCTTCAGGTTTTTTGGTATACGCTAGCTGGATCAGATGCAAGAAAAAATGTTTCCATCAAGAATACCAGGGATTGGACTAGTTAAGTCGACACTCAAAAGCAGTTCAATTTTCTATAATAACAAACAAATGAACGTAAATGAACAAATATTGGTAATCTGCGTACTTCTCAGACGTCCTGAAGTCGTGGATCCGTAAGGACAAAATGATGAGTAGCAGACACGTTACCAAATATGCAAAGTAACGGAGCCAAAGGGAAGCGTTGACAAGGAAGTTTATTTTATTTTATAAGCAGGATGCAGAATCAACTGGTTTAACAAGAGTGTACCTTGCACGTTTTCTCATTCAAAACAAACCAGCGCTTGACCCATTCATTCTTGTCACTTCTCTTCAACAAGTAACCTGTTTAGAATAAAAAAGAAGGAATTTAGACAGGAGTCCTTCCATCATTCACTTCTTACGAAAGGTGTCGAAGATTAATCATGCAACCAGAAAACTTCTGGGTTCAATAAAATGACCAACTGTCATATGACCATACCAGCAGAATTATCACCAACGGTCTGCAAAAGGGTTAATAATATTGATAATTACAATGCAACGTTCAAGTCCAGAATTGCCTTCTGCATCAGGCAGTTGCGGACTCTTATTACTAACAAAGTAAACCCCAAAGACGGCAATTAGCAGGCCACTCACGGGGGAGTCATCGGATGAAGTCCTAGAGTCCAGTCCAGGAAGGTCTATCAACTTCAGAGGAGGACCTACAGACAACAAAGTGCAAACATACAGATGTTAAACCTATCGGCTGCCCAGAAGTTATATTTGAACGAGCAMAATTTGTACCCGTCTACACAACTTTGTAAGAAAAACTAGGTTCACAGCAATAGTCAATGGTGCAATCAGGTTCAGAAAAGAGACTAATTACATATTGCACGCGACACTAAAGCAGAGACCCAATGCTATTTCTGAAAACTGATTTCATATTCAATTACGCCCCAGGTGTATGAGAACCGAGTGACGTGATTACTGGGTATTATGAGGCTAAAATCAAATCTAAAACCACAGGAATTCACATCTGAAATTATCTTCTGATGCTAAAAGAATGTGACTACACGCAACTCACCCGAATTTGAGCGGAGGGTGAGACGAATTCCTTCATTTCTTCCCTTTGTAGAACTGACATTCTTCAAACGACCTTGAAGTGAGTGCCTAACGTCACCTACATCATACGACAGTCAGAATTTGAGCCAAACTATAATTCACCGGATCTCAAAAGAACAGTTCATATGTACTACAATAAAATATGATACAATACAATACAATCGAAAAYCGTGGCTTTTCAATTACTGCGGAAAAGCTTATCATCGTTTTCATCCATTGCTGAACTTACTGGCAGAGACGTTTTGTGTCCTTCCTTCCAAAACAACGGCCAACCCTCCAGGTCTACCAGATTTATCCCGCTCCATATCAATAATAATCGGAGCACGCGTAGCACCATTTTCTCCAGTTGGCTGAGGTGTACCGGAAAGTTTAGTATGTGATTTCAATACCACTAGCCCACCATTTTCATGAAAAAAGATTCAACTACATCGCCCGTAATTTTCATGAAGATCATGAAGTCAGAAAATAATTAACATCGGTTAAAATTTTTAGTAATTGCGGTGTTTRACACTCATAGAAATGCAATCACCAGTTTGATCTGGAAAGTATGGGTAGTTCGTGGAATAGCCCCGAAGGATCCGTTGTGCAATAAGTGTCCCCAAAGCATCCACAAGCTGTCATTTCGTTCTTACTGTCACAATTAGACTTCTGGAAATTTCAATCGATACTAGATCAGCACGAGGGCACTAGGCATACCAGGACAGGATGACCAATGAGGCTGTTCAGCACCGCAGACTTTCCTGCACTCTGGGACCATAAAACAAACAAGCAAGAGGAACAAGCGAAATGTTAAGAGCGTGGATGAGGGATGGAATCAAAAAACGACACACTGAGGACATTGTGCCAACTGCGAAAGCATTAAAGATCAATTCTGCTAGGTGACGCAAGAGGAGTAAGCCCGCTACATCTAAAGCTACTAAATTTTCAGCTATTTCAAGGGCGCGTGTTCAAYTTCGTCACGTTAATTCCTCTATAAATCACAGACGAGCTAAATATAACTTGAAACTAGTCTTTCTCATCTSTGGATTTCAGCARAGAACATTGATTGGGCACATTAACGGTGCTACGAATCATGCACCATAATTTTGAGCTGCGTCCATGCTCAATACTATGACACCCTGATTATAATCAATCGTGGTATACTGAATTTCACATCCCAGGGAGAATCTGTCAGATGTCAACCTCTTTTCATAAATTGCATTAAATGATAGTGAAATCTAATCCTCTGTTCCCCACCATTTAACATGGATTGCATTTACGTAACTTAACCGCGATGCCTAATAATCACTTCCGTCAGCCTAGAGACAGTTTGAGAATACATAACTCATAAGTCAACATTCACACTCCCTCCCATTCGTAAACGGTGAGCACCAGTGACATAATAGTAGTCTCGCAACATTTCTAACATTCGATAACCACATAACAATTTTCTTAGCTTCACCTGCTAAAGAAGATCRTAAGAAGTAAAACTATCTCATCAGCCAATCAAAATGACAGTACCTCTCATTAATCCACAATGCAGAACCGAGCATCATTGCAATTTTAAAAGTCCAAACTCATCCTACATTGTGCTTCCTCAGCAGAATCGCCGAACCTCGAGATCACCGGTGCACGACCACAAGCCTTCATCACACCCGGAGCCCTAAATCTAGTATAAAAAAAACATTCCTCGATCTAAATCAAACCGAGCACGTACCACACTCCCCAGAGCAATGGCACTCAGAAACGACGTCGAAGCCTTGGGCGCATCCCCGTCCTCGTCCGCYAACACCGCAGCCGCCTGCTGCATTGTATCCGCCAGCAAGATCAAATTCTCCATAGCGCCCGCGAACCGCTCCGTGGCAGCCTTGTTGTCGGCCATGGCGCCAACAACAAGCTCGATCTACTACGGCGGCCTCACAACAAACAACCACACACAACCTCTCGCTTCCACTCAGCCTTTCCTACCAATCCCTCTCTCCTCCTCCTCTGATCGGATCAGAG
The DNA here is from genome assembly GCA_006891605.1 of Pleurozium schreberi. Classification (NCBI taxonomy): domain Eukaryota; kingdom Viridiplantae; phylum Streptophyta; class Bryopsida; order Hypnales; family Hylocomiaceae; genus Pleurozium; species Pleurozium schreberi. The sequence continues at coordinate 6,070 of VACF01001530.1, read as the reverse complement.
CTCAAACTCCCCCAAAGAAGTTAAACATCGCCTGGACTAAGCTAAGCTGATTGCAGCGACGATGAGCTCCGCAGCAGCACCCCGCCCCCACAATGTGCCGGATCTAGGGCCCGGGACGAGTGGCGATGGCGGAGCCGGGGTGGAGCAATAAAATGGAAAACTGCGTCAGAGGGGAAGGCAATCAGACTTTGAAGACGGTGAAAGGCCCGCCCAGGCCGCAGCAATCAGACTTTGGTAAGTTACGAACAGCGGTCTTCGTCGTGGGGTAATGTGTTCGTTCGCTGCTCATTTCGTTCGTCCATCTATGGGTGCGGCACTTTTTCACCCGACTTCTTTAATGTCGCAGCCCTCAGTTGGCGCCCCAAAGCAAGTGATAATAGGGAGGTTTGTAATATTGTGATAATACAATATAGTGGATTTTCTTCACTTGACCTCTTTATGTCACAGTATTGGTGCTCAAATGCAAAGTGATTATATGGAGGTTTGTAGCACTGCAACATTGTGATAATAATGTAAGAGGTCTATAGTAAACCCATTTAAAGCGCTCAAGCGAGCATTTTTTGGTAGCTGCCCAACTTTGGGCAGAACTTTTGGGCAATAGAAAAAAAAATTTCAATGTTTTTTTTTATTTTTAATATTAGGTTGTCTTTCAATACGATATTTATAATTAAGACTAAGATTGCTACATTCAAACAAAAATTATAAGAGAAGTAGCTCAATGTGTTTAGAGTTTCCTAGTGTTGAAAAATTTTCTATTTGGAGAAAGTGTTTATGTTCTCATCACCAGATCTTGGGCATTTTTTTTACAAATCAATAGAAACCACAATTTTGACCAATCAAAAAAAATTCAAATGTTAAAAATAGAAATTGTATTTTTGGTRAATTTTTGAAGTTATATCTTCAAAATACATTTGATGAGAATTTGAAAATAGTTTTATAATTTTGACCATATGTATATTTTCTACTTTTTATGCTTCACATAATCTTCTTTGATGCAAACTTCAAAAAAGTTAAAGAAGTTATAGTTGTAATACATTTGTGTTTTGTCCAAACCCCTTGGGCTTTTAGGGGTTAAGAGCTCATAATTAATTTGGGAAGATTAGACTTCTTGAAATATTTTGCAGTTGATTTTCCTTGAAAGATAATGAAATTGGAATCCAACCCAAGTTATTTCATATTTTTTGGAGCTTTGTGGAAATAGTTATGAATTTTTGAAGATGAAATACAATGGTCACTAAAAGCGTTCACCTCCTTAAATGTGCACTATTTGTACATTGTTTGTGTAGCGAAAAAATGTACATGAGTCTGATATTTGCAATTTTGTGATAATACAGTAGAATTTTTTTGTTCAACTTCTTTTATGTTGGAGATTTTGGTTGGTGCCAAAATGCAAGGAACATTTTCTTGTTGTATTATTGGTGTGTTACTTTTATTTTCATAAGTTGTGGTTTTAACCGGTTTTAAATTGACATCATCATCTTTACAAACTTCTCTTATCAAAATTGGTTGTAATTGGTCTGAAACAAGACCCCTTGTATTTACGATGCATGTCTTTTGTATTTCTGATTCAATGTTTTCAATATCATTTTGTAGTTTTTTATCATTATTTGGCAAAAATGTTGCTACGATCTACAACAAACATATTCTTAATTCTTAAAATTTAATGATTGAAATTAGATATTTATTTTAATTTGTAATAAATAAAAATAGTTTTGTTATTTTTCAAAAATATTTAAATGAGTAATCATAATTATATTTAAACTTTATTAATGATATAATTATTTAATTTTATAATCTATGTAGAATTCAAAATTTTGATTTTTAAATGCTACAAAAAATGATTTCAATGATTTCCAATGAAAATGAAATAATGAATCAAAATTTCATAGTATATATGCAGATGGTCCTCACTTGATAGTCCTTCAAAGCATTTTTTAAATCACCAAGCTTGTGATTAGCTATTGCACGCCTATAATAGGCTTTAATATGACCAGGATCAAATTGAATGGATTTGGTACTATCTTCCAAAGCTCTTTTGTATTCATGCAACTATTCATCATTATTAATATTTTTTATATTTAGTTTTGTTACATAATGGAGTCAAAAAAATTATATAAAAAAATTATATGTTTTCATTGAAACTAGTGATATYATTATTGAATTCAACAGTAATTATKAAATCAAAWTTCATTRACATTACTTACATTTATGAAACAAAGAGCTCTATTAGCAAGAACAATTGCATTRGTAGGAACATAWTTAAGACTTTGAGTRTAACATTCAATTGCTAAAGTATATTGTTTTTTCYWGAAAYAKATATTTYCCTTTTCCTTTTCTTCCTYTGCTTGATGTTSAAGKTTATCTTCRTATGCATTTTTAATTGTAGRRTTATTTGAGTTTGATTCACTAATAATTTTAYTTTTTATTGGTTTTGGTAATTTATTACTTACATTAGATTCATTAGAATCTATGTGTTGAAWTGGAGAGTTGTTTCTTGAAACATTTTGTCTAATTTGCATACAATTGGATTCATGTATAGGTAGTGTAGATGACAAAATATTAGATTTTTTATTTTCAATATGATYATCAAATTTATGGTCACTATGATTGATTTGATTAACATCTCTATTATCAAGTGCATTAAACCCTTGAGATGAAGAAGTGCTTTTTGTACAATCAATGTTCTTTGCAATATCATTTGAATCACTTAAGGAATCATTTTTAGCAACTTGTTTTAGATGTGGTGAATGTTCTAGAGAGTCTTGATYTTCTTCAATTTCTTCAATAACCATTGGCCCCGAACGCATGGGAATGTATTCAAAATCTAAAGATGCTAATTGTTGTATTGCTTCTTTATCATTTGGTRTAATCTTCAATACTTCCTAAATATACAATGAAGGATAACAAATGTATATAACATCATATATTTGCATATAATATTATATCAAAAAATCTCATAGAAAACATACAACATTCTAAATAACTCACATTATACATCAATATTTTAAAATCACTATAAAATTRTAAATAAGATAATATAGAAATCAARTTTATGATATAAWATTGATTTAACTCTACCTCAAAGTCAAATTTTGCACCTTTTATATTGCCCAATGCATGGCGAGCTAATCCCCGCCTATAGTATGCCTTGTGAAACTTGCAATCCATTGAAATTGCATGAGTAGCATCTTCTTCTGCACCTCTAAARTTCTTCAATTTGATCCGGCTTATTGCTCTATTAGAGTAAGTAGCTACGCTGCTTTGCAAAAAATAACGAATGTAAAATAAACATATTTGAACACTTTATTTTAATGTTTGAAAAGGATACAAACTAAAATATTTTATTTTCAATATTTATATATATACTTATCAACGTTTGTTGAATTTGTTGGTTAGGGACAAAAGAATATTTGTAAAATTAGATAATGTAGCTTTGGAAAAACTATATTCCAAAAAAARYGTACCAATAAAAAAAATCATGAAGAATATTTTTATTTTTAAGAATTTGTTKAAGCATTTTCCAAAATTTATTGTTTGTTCAACACAAAAATGCCAACATTTGCCTTGTGGTATGGTAAAGTATATGATATTGAAACATATAGATATGTGTATATAAACATATACTTTATCTATTACTATTTACCTCTCTTGATATTTCAAACTRGTAGTATAGCATTCAGCAGCATCGTGAAACTTGCCTTGAGAAAAATAACTATTCCCATTCAATCGCCATTCTTCACCTAACATGTCATCAGATGCTTTTAACTTTGGATTTTTTTCTACTTTGGAATATGGCATACAAACCGAAGATTGTTGATGTTTATTTGTAGCTTGACCAAAAGCAACATGATCCGTGGGAATTGATTCTTGGGTTTGTATTGCTTCAATGATTTCARGAGGAACATGAACATCAGAAAGCTTTGAATAAATAGAATCCCCTTCATCAATATTGTTGTCCAACTTTTTATTATCAAAAATATCAATTTTGGCATTTTTATTTCTTAGATCTTCATCATTTTTAAGAATATCTTGAGCTATATTTTTGCCAGTTTTGTTGTCTTCCATTAATTTGGCACAAGTTTCATCTATTTTATCTGAATTTTTGTATTGTATACTATGTTTGTGAGGTCTACGAGGCCAATTAAAGGTTTTCGGGGGTTCTACTTTTTTCTCATCAATTTTAGGAACTATTATTTCATTTTGTAAGAAATTTGGGCTAACATTATTGCTTGCAATATTATTTTCAAATGTTAATGGAGGTTCTTGTAGTTTAGAAGTTTCATCAATTTTTGAATCTTCAACTTCTTCAATTATCATCCGTGTGCAATTTTTTGATGGAGAAGAACAATGAGTCATATTTTCAAATATCTCCATTTCTTTTTTTCTTTCTTGAAGTTGAACTTCTACTTTTCTTTTATTTTCTAGTTCAGCTTCAATAGCATATTTTTCCTCCAATTTTTCTTTTTGTTCAGCTTCAATTTCCTATTCCAAAATATCATTCACTTAGTTACAAATTTAAAAAATATGACCTTTGATATTCAAAATAATTATAATTAATCATTATCCAAAATTMAAAATTAATWAGAATTCTTGACAAACGCATGCAAATAATATCAAGTTTTAGTACCTTTTCAGCATGAATAGCATATTTATCCCATTGTTCATAGTAAGATCGACCACTACGTAGATCTCTTTTCTTCTTAGATTTTTCTATTGGAATTTCTTTGTTCATTGAATCGTTTAAGATAAATGATAATTTACGCTTTTGCTCTGATGAAGGTTCTTCTATCATGCTTGGCTGTTCTGAAAAGAATCAATGTTAGAATTAGTAATAATTTAAAGGATATACAACACTAATTATGATGATGTTATTTGATTTTTGAATGATTTGTGCAAATTTCGTTTAGTTGTTTAATATAATGTTTMAAATATTTTTACCTTCATGTTTGAACTCGTGCATCTCTAATAAATTATTATCAGCTTCTTTCATTGATTCCTACATCACAATTTATCGCATTCAACAATATAAATTATATATTGATTTTCATTGTAAATTCTTTTTATTTTTTCYAGAAGTTTATTGTGTYTGTTTATGGTAAGTCTTATGCAATTATCGCAGATCAATTTTTTTTAAATAAATTAAACTCAAAACATTGACTTAGAGTTTTCTATGTTTTTTTAAACGTATTAACCCTTGAAGAACGGACCGGTGGCCGTGGAAATCATGCATTTTGATACCGTCTGACATCATCTCCTTTGAAAAAGCTAAATATATTAATTGGAAGTCAAAGTACTAGGAAAGATCTCTCTCCTTTCCACCCCTAATACTGAGGATGAATGATTGCATTTGTGTCCTACAAGGAAAGATTCTTTGCCATTCATCGGACACAAAACGTCCTCAGCGTCGTTTAAAGGTTAATCATGCTTTTATAAATTCTAAAGTCAATTTAACAAACAAAAAAATGATTTATAGTAATTTAGTTTTTAACTTTTCAACCTGCCAAGTATCAAAATTCTTCATAAACTCTTTGAATTCAGCATGAACGTCACAAAATCTGCAATGAATTTTTTTTAAATTAAAAATATTTTAAGAGCATCATTGTAGATATGTAAAAAACTAAAAATTGAAGGTTTTTATTAATATCCAAATTATGATTATATAAAATATTAAAATCTAATCTATATACAAAATACTTGATGCCATGTTGTTTTATCTTTAGAATTTGTTGTATATCTTCAAATATAACATTCTATATAACAATATGCATTGCATAAACATATATTTTCAAACTTCTTACTGAGGATTATATTCATTGGGAAATATGTCTTTGCCACCTAGCTCAACGATTCTTTTTCTTGCCAATTGTGAAGTTTGAGGGAATTCTTCCTCTCTAAATCTCACATACAAAGGTTTCAATGTTTTTAAGAATTTACTCTTCTATTTCATTAATAGAATATTATTCTACATTTAGTACATATTAACTATTGATATGTATGTAAACTATATATGATGTGCTATGTTTAAAATGGTTATAATTTAAAATACATGAAAATACATATATGTATAAAG
>VACF01001529.1:0-10920 GCA_006891605.1 Pleurozium schreberi | reverse complement strand
ACGGGGCAGTCCGTTTGCGTTTCGGAGTTAAAATCCAAAAGTAAGTTTATTGGGCCAGCATAGGATGAAAGTTTTGAGTCTTGGATGAAAATCCACAAAGATAAGGTTAACTTAGATGAGTGAGGGGAGGTGGGTGCCCAGGAAAGAGTATAAAAAGGCACCCCTTCTCCTCTCTCACCATCCCCTTTTTGTGTAATTGGGTCCTTTGGGTCCAATTTATGTTGGAATTGTGGCATTTTTAGCCACAAACCTTGCAATGGTGTTTTTTGGGGCACTTTGGGCTGTTGTTGTGGTTTTCCCAAGCTTGTAAAGTCCTTCTAGTCTCCTTGCATTTTGATTGTGTGTAATAATAACCCTTCCAAGCTTGGGCTTAGAGGCATTTTACCTTTCCGTTTCATTAAAACGTTGTGTGTGCTACCTTTGAGGGACCTTTGTTGTCACTTTTCTTGTTTTGTTGTGTACTAATCCTAGAGCAATCCTTCATATGACTGGCACTGCTGCTTTGGAGGGGCCTTTAGTTTAAATCAATAGTAGTCCTAACCCATGTTGCAAGTCCTTTGAGTGTCGGAGGTCTCTTTCTTTCTTTTTGTTGTTCCTAACCGTGATGTGGTATTCCTTAGGAAGAGACACAAGGGTGTGAGGGTAGCGGGTCCTCCCCGTACAGCAAAGCTTTGAACCCCTGTGGGATAAAAAGTCCTAATGGTCTGTTAAAAAGGGGAACGACGGGGAAGTTTTGAATCCCCTTGGAGATATAAAATCCAAGCAGTGTGTTAAGAGATGGAATGATGGCGAAGCTTTAAAACCCCTTGGAGTGAAAAGTCCTAGCGATGCATTAAAACCACCTCATGAGAGAACCGTGAGACCTTTGTGGTCCCTTTTTCCACAAGATTTAGTTTCCAAAATGTGTTGGGAACAAGCCAAGATTTAGGTCCCCAAAAGTAGGAGTTACAAGTTAGCAAGAAAGTGAGGAGTGACTAGCGTGAGATAGGAAGGGGCCTTTGTCGTCACAAGCCTAATTCTCCACCTACTAGCATAGATATAACCACCCACGCCCTCCATGGGAAGTAGCACCGAAATTGGCCAAAGAAAAGGTTGCAAATTGCCTCCAGACTAGCCAACATCCAAGCGAAACCAGTATCCAGTCTAGTACCCCGCTACCCAGAAAGGATCGAGTTTAGTGTCAAGGCTGCCACGGGGCCGAATTTAGTATTGGGGCTGCCGGGAGGCGGGTTCAATATCGGAATTTCTGGGGGTTGGGTTCAATATCAGGGATGGAGGGGGGTCGAGTTTAGTATCAGGGCTGCTGGATGGGAGTTGGGTTTAGTATTGGCTGGGGAGTCGGATTATAGCGTCGGCTGGAAAATTCTACAGCACCTGCTAGACAAGAAGGAAGGGAGAAAACTAGGATGTCTAGGGATTAGGGAGACAAGAGGGTGAAGAAAGCAGGGTGTGGCCCTTGCACTAACACCATAAACAAAGCGAGGAATCCAACGCCTTATCTCCTATATCCAATACAAGGACAAAGAAGACAAACAACGTAGAGATGGCTAAAGGCCGAAAGAATGGGAGAATAGCGAGGAGGAATGCAATTTGAAGGAAAGGAGTAGTTAAAGTAGGGGTGAAATCCCCGAGGCTTAAAGACACAATTCATTTGCAGTTGGATATGCCATAATATCAAACATTAAGGGGAAAATGAAACCTTTAAGGGGCTCTCTTCAAATGAGGCAATTGGGCTTGGAAAACGCAACTAAGAACTTACTATCGTCAAGTTATGGCCTTGAAATATGCAATGATTGTGTTAAGACTTGCAATGATGGTTGCCATCATGGCTTTAGATGTAAAGTTTTGAATTGCCATCTCTTGACGTGGTTGGCACCAAAATAGGGCTGGAACGGAACATTGGACTTGATACTATGCCTTGAGCATACAACTTGAGGTTGCAATTTGTATTATTGCTGAGATGATATAATGTTTGGATCTGAGATAGATTGAGAAAAATAGGTCAAAAAAATTCTTTTGATAATATTGGGGTAGTTATAGGGGAAGTAATTTTTTTAGAATTGGGTGAGAAGAATTGATTCAATTTGCTGAATTTATGTTGTTTTTTTATCTTGTCAATTCTAGTAAGTACTCAAGGCAATGTGAAGGGGGATGACAAACAAATTTAAGAGCGTGGAATTAGAATATTAGATTGCCAAGTTGTATTCAAGTTTTTTGCTAGAAGGAATCAATATATAGTAAATATTAGTATTTGATAGCAGATTGAGGATGAACGGGTCTTTTTGCTTTGCAACTGAATATCACATCAAGACTATTATTTTGTTTCAAAATTGTGATTTGTATAGTGAATAAGACTTTTCATTTATTCTATATTTATTTTTTTAAATTCGTAATTCTAATAAATATTTTTATTATCATCATAGTGGCATCTTGCAAGGGAGTATTTATTTTGTCAGACTATCTCAAATAGAATCGTTTGCTTTGACATAAATTATGTTTCTTCATCTCATGCTGCCTAGTAGCCAGCTAAGTGAGCAAAGGAATATCAAGTTGCAACTTAATTGATAAACAAATCCAATGTATATCTGAGGACTGAATGGCAGATGATAAATTAGTGCAAACATGGTTCAACAATCATGCTTATAAGGCACTTGAATGGAATGGTTGCAGTGTTCCACAATTAGTTTTTTCCTTAAAGATAACCTACTTCAACAAGCCCCTCATTTGGATGTCCCTATCAAAGATGACCCCTCCAAAAACCGCCACTTTTTGTTGTTGCACCTAGTTACTGTTATCAGACATAATTGATTCTTTTGCTTTGCACTTGGAAACAACAACCAAATTCCTTAAGAAAAGGTGATTTGGAAAAAGAAGATTTAGAGTATATTTGAATGGGCTAAAGCCACAATTGAGTGCTGAATTGATCAATAAATCCGTATGGTTTAATTAGTTCACCAAGTAACTCTATGATTGGATATGTTGCCTATTGCTAGTGAGGTGCATGATCAACAAGTTGAAGCATTGCAAAATAGTGAGGAGCAAAAAACATGTTGGTTTCAACCATACTACAGTCTATGAAATAGACTCAACAGTTTGTTAATGCAACTAGCAAATCATCACCCGGTCAACAAATTTTGTTGATGTAGCTAGTAGAACATCACCTAGTCTAGGACCTTGAATTGTCCAGTCAATTGGTTAGATATTTGATGCACTAGAGAAAAAAAGCCTCATAAAATAGCCTTTCCATTCTAAAGAATTGCAATTCACGTTGATAAGCATAGCAAAACTAAATACGTATAAATTGCAAGTGTCACTACATCCCAAATATTCATTGTTAAATGTGCACTATTCAAAAGTCATTTGATTTTTTGAAATATTTGTCAACACACGTGGAAGGTAGACTAAATCACAAAAACATTTGGGTAGATCTTGCAAAGGTCATGTTGACAAAATTTGGTGCGGATATGTTGCACAATTAGATTGATAGCCACGTGATTATCTCCACCATGGGATGAGATCACATTGGCATACTTCCTCATTGGCACTTGGTAGCACAAAATCATCAAAAGCAGGTTTCACAAACTTCCCATACTGCAAAGGAGCACACACACTACGGCTTAATTTACAAAATAGGAGCACGTAATTGAAAGACAAAATGAGCATGAAATTGTTATAAAAACCAATAAATTCCAACTCTATGGTAGGTCTATTATGATAACATAAAACAGAATAAGGTTGCTTCAACACTCTTTATGGAAGAAACCAAAAAGGAGTGATCAACTTGCCTGCTCTAGTACGTCATTTACATCTTTGCCTCTCTCCAACGTATCCCATTTAATCCTTCTTGCCAATCTAATATCAACACTTGCATTCCATAGTTCAAGAAGAGTCTCCAAATACATGGCTTCTATATGTAAGATCAAATTACAAGAGCCTCTAGAGCGATATGGAATACAATAAGAGCTTACTTGCATTGAGAGAGGATTATTTTGCAATGCTAACCTGTATTAACAAAAATCTTCATGTTCATATATTTATGAACACAAAAATCATAAATAAATCCGTATCCCCTCTACAATAATCACATTAGGATATTCACAGAGGATAATTTGCAAACTCGTCAAATTTGAGCTACTTAGACCTTGATCTTCATAAAAATAAGATTGTTTTTCATGTATTTGTACTCTAGTCCAACCAAAAATGATCCTTCTTCTCGAAAGTGTATTATGTACATTTACACACAACGAACATCAACTCATAGACATCCATGATATAGCATGAGACTGCTAAACCCACTTCTAACCTCCCTCAATAAGATACAACCTATGAAAATACACGGTTATCTTCTGTGAACTCATTGAAACAAAACTCTAGTAATATGTTTAAAAATAATTGAGAATTACAATAATGTGTTTTAGTTCAGAGACCCGGTTGGTTGATCCAACTTGAAGCTTGAACATAGGTGAAAGTAAAGATTAGTTTCAAGCAAAATTGCTTAAGGAAAAGTAGAAATCATGCTAATTTTGCAAAATTTTGGAATCACAACTTCTAATAAGTGAAACTTTAGTTCATGGTGCCCTCAATTCAAGAGCCACTTATTACAAAAGTCGCAAATGATTCCAGATTACTTTTGGACAAAGTCTTACCAGAGGATCCTGAATCTTTAGTTCCAAAAGCTGTAACTATAGTGTCAATGTTTAGCATGTACTTCAACTTCCTGAAAGGTAAATTTGTTGCTATATTATTTTCCTTTTCTATTATTCTATTTATCTAAAATAACAATGAAAGCAAATGTTAGAGCTTTAAAATTAAATAACAAAATGATGACTAATGTAACAATTTACAATGATGACACTCTATCCTTCTATTTGCCTTAAACATCAATGAATTCCTGATTAAAACCTGATTTCATGCTAACAAAATGATTACTAATGTAACAATTTACAAAGATAAAAAATTTGGAAGAAAAGTTTCAAAGCAGTCGGTCCTTCTTGAATAATGTAGAGACTGAAGTCTGGAAGGCGTTCAATCGTTCATCACCTAAGGTGAAATCTCTTGTCTCACGTTACTTAGAAGCCAATCTTTCCCAACTTCTACTTCTACACTCTTGTCTCCATACTTGCAATTCACATTTATAACCTCAACGGGCCCAATTTGATCCATAGGTACCCATTGTAACTCGTCCATCAAGCGTTCCCAATTGAATTGAAAGATAGTGTATAACATAGACCTAGCAATGTGAAAATAAAACACTATTGAGCTACAATCCACTTTGCATTTAATCACATCATCTCCCCTACTTACCTTGGTATCCCATCCAGAATCCATGAGGGATTTGAGCAATGTTTCCAAAAATCTCAAAAAACAAACATAGCATTGACTTCGTAAATGCTGGGAGCCACTACAAAGATATCAATCATAAGATGCACTTGCATGAACCACTCCAAATGAATCTGTCTACTTCCAGTTCTTGGCTTCATGGAAGATATAAAATCTAAAAGCATGTAAGTTCTATAAGATTTTGTAGTTGACATATTGAGAATAGGCCATGCAAGATCATTGAAATTTTCTGATAGAATGGGCTCTAAATGCCTGTATCTACCATTCATGGTTGGAAGATGGTATTTTGTGTTATAAAAAAGTTTTTCAATTACAAGGTTTTTGGGCATTTGTACCCCTCTCTTTACTTTTTTTATGTCCGCATGCACAACCATAATAGTAGACATGATACTCTTCGCATCTACAGAATCCTTGTACTTTGAAGGGTACAAATTTGTTGACAATAAAATCCTACCATCAAATCAAAAGATGCAAAAAAACATGAATTGCACATTAACATGAAGGTAGGATTCCAAACAACAAAAAGAATATCAATGTAGATGTAAACTTACAAAAAATTCCAAAGCTTTGAATTGGGATCGGTAGGCTTGGATCAAATTGAAGGTGCCAATATTGATACGCGCGTTGAACAATTACATGTGAACACTTCCCGTCATGACAACAAATTTTAGAGTACAAGCCTTGTATGCACCTTCAATGCTTTATCCATCATGTTTTCTAGCATCTCTATTTTGCTCACTTCTTGATTTAGGTTGCAACAATACCCACAAATTCACCTCAAAGCGTCTGAATGTAGTACGTATGCACGGAAGAGCTTTTGAAAGGTTGAAACCGTGGTGGGTGAGAAAACTAAATGAGAGGAATACATGTTGTTGTGTCTACCATGTGTAGATGGATTTCATTTAGTTGGCTATGAGTGACCTAAGAGACAAACTCAAGGGGTTGCACACAAGTATGAATTGTACTTGTCAGTGTGTGGTTTGTGCAAGCAATGGAGAGGGAGGCTACAATGCATAAGAGCATATTTTCAAACAAATCATTTTGATGTGGGAAGCCTGTATTTGTCCAACGAGAGATTTTGACCTTTGGCGTAGGCTGGAATGCCTCATGGGAGATTGTCCTCATTGTGGATTCCATCTACTAATATTTTGTGAACTAGAGTTGTGTAGCTCTTCTTCATTTACCTTGAAGTGGAAGTGCTTTGAGTACTACCAAGTAGGATTGGATGCCCGCACTCGAAAGCCAAAAAAACGTCTCAAGGAAGTGTTTAAAGTAAGTGTTGCTCATGTCTTCTTGTCATATATGGAGAAGACAATGACGACCTTCCTCACGCATAGCTTTAGAGCAAGGTGGCAAGACAAGCAATGCTAGTTGATGATGAAAATTTTTCTTGAGGAAGTTGTTGTTTCTCACATTAACTATACAAAGAACTATTCTTTTGCCATTCAGAATGAAGTTCAAAGTTTGTACTACTTTAGCACTTCTGCACTATTCTCGTTCACATGACCATGTGGAGGGAAGAAGATGAGATTTTGAAGTAGACTCACTTTTACATTTTTGATATTAAGGACCATGATTTGGCATGTGTCCAACATTGTGTGCTTTTACATTGGGATTGGCTGGTGGATTTAGGATTTTCTTTAGAAAAGCAATAGGTTTTCAATGACAATTGCAGTATGCAATTTAGGTGTGCTATAGTGATGTACTTTGTATCTTAATATTGCATGCTCACTAGAGGGTGTATGATGCGTTGGAATATTTTTGAATGGACCCATGCTAAAAAAGAGTGGGATGGTATAGGAGAAATTGTAAAACATGCGCTTGCGACTGAACAAATTCAAAATCCCTTACGTCTATTTTAGAATGCTAAACAAGTGATGCAATTCTTGGAGGACAAGTATACAGAGTGTGTTGTTAGTTCCTACGTTTTATCAAACACATCTTTTCTTTCTAAAGTGTTTTGGCACAATGGAGAGAAGGAGGCAAATCATGACAACAATAGTTTGAAGTGCAACACTATTTTCGGTTCAAAGAGTTTATACTCTATTATGGTATTTTCTAAGACAAACCCTATTTTTCACAAAACTTGTGCATTATCTTGTTTTTGCATTCCATGTGTTAATGGTGATTAGGATGATTGAAAGATCTTCATTTGTGCAAGAGTGGAAGGTTCAAAGGCTAGTACATGTTAGTGGTACTGCAGTTGTGGAACAAGTTGAAGAAGTAGATGAAGAGGAGAATTGACTCCTATACTAGAGTGTCTGTGGAGATTGGGGACATGGTTCAAGTTGGGGACAACTTCATGATTCCAGCAAAGGAAGAAAATTAGGATCATGTGCAATCCTACATTTTGTAATGCCAAAGGACGAAGTTTGTTTCGCAAGAGCCTCTTTTTTGTGCATAAGAACGGACCTTCAGTACATGGGATGCTAATATTTGAGGCAAGTACTATAAGAAGTTTGGGTGTGGTAATAAGACGTATGTATTTTATGATAAGGTAGTAGATGCACATACAGATGCACATCTTGTTTGGGCTTGCAGGTTCCCTATGACTCTAGCCTCACATAGGGTGAAAGAAAGTCATGTGTACAAAACGTCTATTGAATCCCAACAAGTGTATGAGGATGCATTACAAAAATGGTGGGCATTCAACGCAAATTAAGACTAGAAGTTTTATTTTAGGATTCATGGTTTTTTTTAATAGTATTTTGACCTACTAGAAGATTCTAAATTGTTTTATGATTGTTGTATCTTTAAATACTAGGAATAAGTGAAATGTATTATGATTGTAGTATTTTTGGATACTAGGAATAACTGAAATGTATTATAATTTTAGTATTTTTGGATACTTAAAGTACAAGTAACGTTGGAATATTGTTAGTGAAGCTCCAAGTCCATTTGACCTAATAAAAGCATTATATGGATCTCCAAATTTTTTTTTCTACATCCATATCTTTCATTTGCATTCATGACAATATTGACAAGAATGTGCTATTGGGGTTTCCTCCCAAATTGTGTAAAATATAGGTGGTTAGTAGTTACATGAAAATTGTGTAAAATAAACATGGATGACTCGGCATAATTTCAAGAGTATACTTTCTCTAATCCACCAATAGAAGTCCCTACACAGGCCTTTTTGTGGACAATACTAGTTGTCATATACTTGAAAGCACGCATCGGTGATTCATGTAGAGGTAGAGGAACCGAAATCACCTCCAATCCCCAAGACATGTCTTTAGCAAAGTATAAAGATGAAGCCTATATGAAAAACAAATGAACAAGCCACATTAGAATAGCATAGAGTATTCACAAAACAAGTTTAGTCTAGAAAACAATAGTCTCTATTCTAAAAGCCTTCACAAAGAAGGCAATATACAAAGCTTTGCTTGTATATTTGATACCTGGTTTATTGAAACTCTAACCAAAACTGCTGATTAAAAAAGTATAGAGACACTAAGAGTGTCGTTTCTTCCTTGACAAAGCTTTATCTTCTTATATAGACAATGTCAAGTTTCCTTGTTGCAACCTCGTAGTTTTCCTTCTTGGAGGTGAAAGAACTAAGCTAGCATCCTGAGTGGGGGCTATTGCCTTATTACAGCCATCTATTCCTCCAATTGCTATCTTGCTCAATTCAGTAGAGGAATTTTGCTCTGAACTATATACGTTCTCTATGGATGTTTGGACATCCTCCACAACATCAACCTCCTTGCAAAACTTCTGTGCCTCCTTCTCCCTTTTTTGGTTTTGTTTCTTCATTGTGGCTGCCTTCCGCTCCAGTTTGACCACCTTTTTTTTTTTTCTACTGGTCCATCTTTCTTTCAACGGAGCACACCATGGGGCTTGGGCAAACAGAAGTACCCGTCTTTTTTCTCTTTCGAGACCATGACTAGGCCAACAAAGCATCAAATTCCAAGCGACGGCATTGAATTTTTTATGTTAGCATTGTCATGATAGTCTCCACTCCCTAAAGGTTCAGCTTCACTTTAATTAGGTTTTGCTCTTCCAATGACAACTGCTCCTACATCACTTCAAATCTAATCAACTTACGACCCACAACCACACCGATGCACTTCATCTGCTCTATGAGTTTGGCTTTTGCCTCTTCCTGCCCCTTGAAAGTACCTACAAGGCATTTAGTCTCCCTCCTTCTCCACTAGCAATTTTCAAGAGCCGATTTTGCCTCCTTCAACCAAAGTTTTAGCACCTCCCTTTCCATATGCACACGCTCATTGGAGACTCCATTTTCAATTACCACTCAATTCTAGTAGCCTGCGACGAAGTCCCCACTCCTCGCTGCAATTCATGTCCTCCGCAATTTGCAGACACATCTGAATCCACACCCGTTTCACAAAATAGGAACCGCCTTCTGTGATCCCCACCGCCTTCCAACTTAATTGGTGTTGTGCCTTTTATGGAGAGCCATTTTATACCCCTCATTTCCATAGATTTGGAAGAAGATTACAAAGTGGTCTTGAATGCTTGCAGTTTTCTAAGCCTTGCTCATGCCAATTCCTTTGTCGCTTGTTTGTTTCTTCCTTGAACAAACACTAGTTTACTTACTTTTCTCCCTTCTTGTATTTCATTACCATCCCTCGGCAAAGTGCATTTTGATCAATGCAAGTATTTTACTAGGGCTATATTTGTATAGAATTAGGTGAAAGTCTTTAGTCCTCGCCCTGACCTCAGTGTGCTCACATTGCTACCATGAGAACCTGCTCTGCCCACTTCCACCAAGCGGCTCTCCAAAATATTTTCTTACTAGTTTGGTAGGCAACGATCCCTTCCGGCAGAGATGCGGATTCTGCTCTAATTCATTGGAGCTTCTTCATTGGAGCCTTCAAATTTGCAATCTTTGCGTTGACGTCCTCTGGACATTAATAAATCTTTACCTTCTTCCCTTTGTCATAGGTCTTTTCCAGTAGCTTCCATTTTTTTAGGAGCTCTCTTCTTCGTCCTTGCGGGGGTCTTGTTCTTCATCACCGTTGTGGTCTTCCGATCCTCCTTGCTACTTTGAGAAGCAACACTCTCCTTCTGCTCTTCTTTACCAGGAATCCTCCATTTCTTCAAATCCTTCTTTCCTTTTTTTGCGTCCTCCATCTCCTTCCGTCTACTATCTTTGGACTTCATGAAACTAATCCTTTCCTTTGCTAGTAAACTATTAGAATTTTTGCCCTTGTCTAAATGCTTTTCTTTTGAGTCATCCCGTTACATCTTTCTAGCCTCATGGCCACACCGAACATTAGCATTTTCAAGGCCTATGATCCTGGAACATAACATTCTTATAGATGCACCCAAAACTTGAACATTTCCTTTATAAGCAGCCAAGAAAAACAAAAAGAAAATGACAAATGCAAATTCTGACTACTAATGTCTCACCGCAATCCACTGAAGCTTACAAGAAAACCAAACGGAATTTCGACTTCCGTTCATGCTTGCCACATTGAGAAAATCTCACCCCCATACCAATGAAACCCGTGCACTTGCAAGCACAAAAACACAATGTAGTTCTTTAGACAGACGCCCACGACCAAAGACATAGACATGCCATGCGTGCAACCCCCAAATTCTTGTCCAAACGCA
>VACF01001528.1:0-11411 GCA_006891605.1 Pleurozium schreberi | reverse complement strand
CCATTGTCAAAAGAATGTGAATTTATGTTCCTTTAGAACACAATACGCCACAAGATCATCAATTGTAAGAAAACACGCACCTTTGACTACCAGCACAGGTGGTCAAGGTCGGCAAGCTAAAGTAGTTTGCAGCGAAATAAAAAAATTAATAAAAAATTTCAAATTTATTGAATATTTTTTAATGATAGAATTTGATGCCTTAAATCAGCCTTACCTTGGTGCACCTCACTAACCACCAAGTATGATACTAGAAATTTAGCAGAACACCCAAATAAATCTTCAATGAAAAACCATGCAAATTGCAAGTTACAAAACTATTAGTATCATAAATTGGATTACTTCTCAACTTCTTCCCCAACAACTAACAACACAACAAACAGAAAGGACCTGCATAGGTATACAAAAATTTCTACTGTCAGTAGACAGAACTATCAAAAAATACCATCAAGCTCATAATGCAAAGCCTATGCACTTAAGTATGGAGAATACACACATACTAAGTTAATGTTTTCTTAAAGGTTTGCTGCATCATTCAGGATTTTAATGAAGACAGTCATTGCTGTGCAATAGACTAGTGATTTCATGTCCAGCTTAGTCTTAATTGATCTTTGTTTTTGTGATTAACATGACCTGGTGTCAAGAAGGCCATAGAATTGTTGCAGATATGAGGTCTCACTTGTCATTAAGTAATGTCCTCGTGACTCCTTCTGACAAACATTGGAACACCTCATTAGAAAGTCAGTTTAATTCTCTACTAGATCTGATACAAGGTTGATTTTCTGTTCAAAGCATATAATTTGTTAACAATGCTTTGGGTTAGAGAGAACTACTTAGCATAGCATACTTGTCCTGCTTTTTTAGAGTCAAGTTTGCCAGCCCTTATCCTGTCAACCACATTGTTATGGCCCCCCACTGCAAAAGATGGTATCCATGGTAAGGAAACGGATTCAAGTGACTCTTACAAAATTAGAGATGGGACATACATGATACTCATATGTCCTGTTGCATCTTTCCCTAAAGAAGCATTTCAAAAATGCTTCGTCTGACTCAAGAGTCTGCACTACACTACGTAGAACCTCCATAAATTGACCCTCTATAAGCTAGAAAACTTTTATATGATAATCTTGTTAGACTGGTCCAGGACTTATCCCCATAACAAAGGTTATGACTAAAAATGACCCTCCAGAAGACGGGAAACCTCTCGAATGTAATCTTGTCAAACTGGTCCTGGACCTACCAGGACCTACCAATACATTTCTACCAATAGAGGTTCTATTGAACCATGAGCCCCATGCAAAAGCCCCTAAGTTTCTCCACATAAGGTGAGTACGCCATAAATTGCGTTTTGTCTAAAACCACCATCACTACTATGTGTACATCTCTAAAATCAATATGTACCTATGTGGAAGAAACAATTTTATAATCTCTAATACAATTAAGCTCTTGTTTGGTAATTTTTAAAACCAACAAAGGAACCTAAGTATGAAATAACATTCAATAGCAATCATTAGGATCATTCTTGCATTAAAATTCCTAGATTATCATTAAGCGCAAATCTAACAAACTTAGAAATAAGCCAGAGTGCTTCAAGCCAATGACTTTGCTTTCACCGTGTGAGGTCAAAAAACAAATTCCCTTAAGGTTACATAAACTTTGATCACAAAAGGTGCATGGCTTCACTTTATACATGTTGAAAAAGAGATGCACCTTAGTAATTACAACAATAAGGTAGACTACTCTTAAAGTCCCCATGCTCTAAAAGCGATTATGATGCAGAGGTATATTTTGCTTTCTTCAATGTACTAGCAGTGTACATTTAAGGAGGTGGTCACATTTAGGGACTACTGCATTACAACTTCAAAAATTTGTAACTAATTCCCGACTTGTCACAACACATCACACTCTGGATCTACCTCCACAAACAGTATACAGAGTAACCAAACCAAAACTATAGCTGAAGCACATTCATGCCAATCACTTGGCGGTGACTCAGCGATGCACAGGTTCAGCTCCATGGGTTGAAGCACAAATTCACCAATTCATCACACCACAAATTCCTCAAACTGATCGCACCACAACTCCATCATATTGATTACTTCAAAAATTCATTACATTGGTCAAACTACAAATTCATCAATTCATGCAACCAGAGTCAAGTAGAATTACAACCTTGGCTTTAAGACGTGGTGAAACGTGTTTACCTTTCGAGGGAGGGGGGATCTGAAGCGATTCAGCTTCGAAGTTGCCATAAGATCACAAACGCTAAACTTCCCTATAATCTACTCCGGTGCTTGGTTTCATATATCTGTTGGTACTCCAAGAGACACACCCTCCCAGCATTCGCAAAGTTTTCCAAAGGATTTCTCTTCACCAAGAAAAAACGAGTTCGGACCGTCAACATGGATCCCTCTTCTCAACATCAACAACAGATTCTCCAGATCGCATGGAACAATTTTACAAATGCCTTCAAAATGTGATTCTAGAAGAAACTCTAGGGCATGGAAGGAAGTCCGAAGCTGAGCACTATTGAAGAGGTTCGTAGCCATGGCCGAGACGATGAGAATATCCCAGAGCCTTGGACTCACTACTTGGATCGGATCTCAAACAAGGAAGGATACAGGCCTGGGGTGTACTGGACCTCCGGGGACCATTACAGTGGCGAGTGGCACGGAAATTTGCGGCATGGTAAGATTATTCATAACACSCTTGAAAGYAGATACTAAAACCTTGGGACCAYCTGCTAATTCTCGAGGAAGAATCCAGGCATCCAATATGCACTGATATCTTCTTTCTTTGGCACAGAACCTCTAATATTTTGAGTTCTAGAATGAAAGGATTGGTTCTCAGTCAGCTACGGCAGACAGGTGTAGTCACTGCCAAACACAGAGTAGCTACAGTGAAAAGGGTGGGAAATCAAAACGGCTCCAGAATGCTTCCAAGAATATCACAAAAATGAAAAGTAACGCACCTTGGGCACGAGCTGATGGAATTAATTTCTCCTGCAGGCAGGGGCATGCACACCTACAAGAACGGCAACAGATACGAAGGAGAGTGGAAGGGCGGCAAGAAGGACGGACAGGGCACMTTCTGGATCAAGTCCGGCAAGTACTACATCCGCAAGTACAAGGGGAGCTGGAAAGAGAATCAATACGGAGTAAGTGAGATCTGAACTCCACATTACAGTCCTGAAAGAAACAGCGTACACCGTAGGTCCAACTGCTAATTGAAAGAAGACTAAGGGTATCCAAGATGCTCTGTTTCTCTGACATCATTCTTTGGCACAAGTTCTCTCACATCTTGAGTTCAAGACAGTACTCAGTCCACAGCACAGGCGAGTATTACTACTGACATCAACAGCGCGACCATAGTGAAAACAGTCTAAACAGCACTAAAATGTTATTTAAACTCAAAGTGCACTAAACCGTCAGACAATTATCAAAAGCTCAACTGGTCAATAAACCCTGTGAGGATTGTGTAACAGGGATTTGGGTGTTACTATGGACTCGGAGGAGAGCGGTACAACGGCCAGTGGGAAAGAGGCAAGCGMCACGGAATGGGCAAACAAACGTACCGGGACTGGAATTCCAAAGGGGAGGTCTATCATACATACTATGGAAATTGGGTCAACGGGAAGCGCGAGGGGCAAGGGCAACTCACCATGTGTACGTTGCCATTTCTTCACATTCCTTGACACTAGAAAAACCTCGTCCAGAGGCATTCTAGAAAACCTAACCGACTGCCTGAGAGGATTCGACAGAGCGACTCTTCCATAATCCAGCAATGTAATATGCCGCACACCCCATGCCTTCATCAACATTTAAGAAAGCCGTGAGACCAAATCATGTGCTTACCGATCAAGAAATCACAACAGCCCTACCAAAGACAGAAAAAGTCATCTGCTCAGTCAAACATTCTCGTTACAGGTCACTTCAACGAGCATGAAATACTAACCATCAGTGTACGTGCCACTTGACAGCCAAGAGTGCCAGCCCCTAATAGCAGGCACTTCGTGGACGCCATGAGAGACAAATCAAGAGATGGCAGCAGTCGCCATCTCATCAACTTCAGGTTCAAATCCGCTGCAGACTCAGCCAACCTGCCAGTAAATTGAGCGAACATGAACAGGTTTGAGTATAGGCCCTGGCTATATTAATACATTTCTCAAATGATAACATAATCACACAAGTTCCATCTCAGTCACGAAGAAAAAAGGTAAGGCAGCAAATCGTAAAACTACACGAGGGAGAGGACACATACTTGATCGGATCCATGGATTGACCAAGATCAACAAACTTTGAGCCTTTGCCTCCCCTAGCATTAAGCTCCCACCCAACTGGATCCTTCCACTCTGTAAGAGTTAACAAATCAGCACAAAACTTACTATATTGTACTTCAACCACCACAACTACGCCAACAGTCCAGTATATAATTTGATTCAGTTCCACCTTAGAGTTTGAGGGATTTCGGAGAAC
This sequence comes from Pleurozium schreberi, assembly GCA_006891605.1. NCBI lineage: Eukaryota > Viridiplantae > Streptophyta > Bryopsida > Hypnales > Hylocomiaceae > Pleurozium > Pleurozium schreberi. The sequence continues at coordinate 6,939 of VACF01001528.1, read as the reverse complement.
TACGAGATTAATCATGCCTCACAACTATAACTATTTCTACTGTATTGATAGCGCATGATTTAAGGAAGAAACGAACGGCAGACCCATACCGGATCTACAGTGTGTACATATTTAAACCCCAACTATTAGGAGCTTTTACGGAACCCAAACAGCCGTTCTAACAACATGCTGTGATACCGATATCAAATCCATAGGCGAAATCAGAAATGCTGTGGATGATGCACCAACCTGGAGTATCAGGCAGGATGATGTCAAGAACTGGAGAATGATCGAGATCTAATTGACCACTTCGGTTCTCTCGATAACACAGAACTTGCAACCGTGTGACACCCCATCTGACACTTGCCAAAGCAAGAAGGTTCCGAAGCGGCCAACCAGGATTCGCCGGAAGATTCGATGGATCATAAAACGCTAAAATGACCTGTAGCACGAGTAGATTATTCAGACATTACCTTGACCAGATCGTATTTGCAATTTCAAATGTGGAAAGTTATCATCTTTAAGATACACCTCCGCGCCATCTGACCATAAACTCAAAATGACGCCACGTACAAACCAGAATACTGTTTAGAACAGTTACTAAGAACAGATAAATAATTGGCGGATACGTTTGCTAGCAATGTTGGTCAAACATAATCTGCAAGCAGACGTTCAGCATCCTCACCTTTCCACCATCTTGTTGAGCAGCGTGCCATTCCTTCAAGGGTTGTGTCTTTACTTTGGCATCAGGTGTTATATTCAGCAAGAAGGAGGTAAGGCCTGCAGAATTGGACATAAAATAAAAAAACAAGAGGCCATCTTTAATCAATAGAGCTGATATTTAAAAACTACATAAGCCACAAAAGAAACACCGTCTCTAATCACTTGACCAATCCCTGAGACATGTTTTGCACAAAATCAATAATGCAGAGTCCTCAATGATAGATCTAAAGGGGGATTCTTAGCATTCTCAAAATACTGAAGCGTCTCCAGAACTAACAGGATCATGCACCAGAATTAAACACAGAGAAAAAACATAAAGAGGATCAAAAGATGGGACATACTTGCACCAGATGGCAAGGCTCGCCACCCGGTGCATGCCGCCAACACTCCTGCAGCCTGACAAGCAAGTGAGTGAATGACTAACGTTCAAGTGCAACACTAATCTGATCAAATAGTGCACCGGAGTCGACYATTGAGAGGAATGTCGGTAGAATCCTATGATACCATCGACATTTCAGCATGAAAATGACAATATACGACAAACTCTCCCAAAGAAAAKTAATATTGAAATCGAATCGGAAAGAGGAGCCAGGTATGGTTTGCAAATATCATGTTTGAAGATTAGTCCAGGCAGATGAGTCACCTCATCTTTAGTAAAGAAGTCACAGGCAGCTTGACAAGACGCAGCAGTGGCCTGCGGCGACATTCTCAATCCTGGAAAAGCAAACCTGTAAGTGAAAGTCCACTTCTTCAGATCAGCGTATGAAACAAGGAGGAACCTGCTCAGCAGGCTGGTGTCTTCCTCTGCCCTTCCAGACTTAATATCCTCCCATATCTGTAACATCATGAAAGAGGGTATCAAAGACATTATCTCAAACCCCAACCCCTTGCTGTAGACAGAAAGATACCAAATATGAAAAGAGCATATCMAGCGGKTATTGCACAAAAATGATCATTGCGAAAGCAGGTGGACAACCGTCTGCCCCTCTAACTTTAAATACCAGGATAGAACAGTGGATGCAATACTGCAGGTTTTACAGGCAAAAAATTTGCATACGGTTTAGTGCACTTTTAGCTAATACAGCRCGATTTTGTATCATTTTTGTGATTACAAATTCACACGAGAATACCTTGTCAGCTGTGTCTCTCAATAGCGAGGGCTTGTCCAGGCCATTGTAAGTCTCCACAGTGTTGGTGTTGTGCAAAGTTCCGGGTACTGGGAGGCGGTTTCGGTTGTACGGAACTTGAGAGGGTCCATCGCCCACACCCGGATCAGGTGGCAATGATTCCATCATCAGCTGCAAGTACGATGGGGCATGTGGCTGGTTGCATGGTGCGAAAAAACCTGGCAATGAATTAATTCACTCATTTCACTCAGCTCCTTCAGAGATGGATCTATCATTTCACTCATTGTCATTCAAGTAGCAATCATAAACCTTGGTTTTCTAGAACGGCAAGTAATTCCAAATTCGAGTTTTCTGGACTAACTCTTTTGCGTATTTCCCTACTCCTGTTCAACATCCTGTGTTCATGAGCGAACACCTCTCAAGGTCTTCACTCTTCAGTTGTTTGGAAGGTCAGAGTAAGCAAAGTCTAAAGCATAGTTTTGGACAAGCCACTATAGTGACTTTAAAAATCCTATCCAACTCCAAAAATTCCAGAACGACTTGTGCTGACTTCAATTTCCACTTGGCAAAACACAGAAAGATTCAAAATTCATTTCTTGAGACACAAGTCAAATTCGTATTCCCACGTCTCTTAAATCACACAACAGCAATAAATCTTTCGGGAAAGAGAAATCTCAATTTCATGATTTGAAAGCTCRGAACACAAAATCCACTCATAATTATATCATCAATCTTGCACAGACAAAGCCATGAAATCACACAAAAGACGACTCCTACAGAGAAAGAAATTTTCTACCAGAGATGGCGATAGGCTCCTCAGTGAGTTTCTGCGTATCAAGCTTGAAATCCGCCAGGCGGTGCCAGAAGCTCACATCGGCAGATCCCCCCCACGCCACGAACTTGAACGGCATGGGCTCCTCCGTCGCTCCTTCATGAGTATTCGCTGCATCCCCCTCTGTCGGTGGCGCAGCAGTAATCCCCATCACTCAATCCAAATCGAACTCAACCAATAAATTAAGAAATCCAAACCGATCTCTATCAATCAATCAATCCTCTAAAATTCACTCACACCCCAGAACCCTAAAGTCTGGAATCCCAAGATCGGTTCCCCTGAAGCTCTCAAAAACGCCAATTTGATCCGCGAAAAGAGAAGAGATATCTCTCCGTTACGCAAGCGGTGAAGTGGAAGCGACGGCAAGAGCATCATTCAAGTCACCGCTCTTTAAAAAAAAGGAGTGTGCTATATTAGCCTCTCCATATCCATAATTTTGAGGGTGCTGTAGACCATAGGAACCATGCAATCCCCTTCTATTTTGTGCTAGCCATTAAAGCGACGCTGACCAGCCTGCTGCTGTTGCGAATTGTGAGGCGGCGTGTATTGTGTGAAAGGCTGCGGGTAGACATGGCCCAGAGAATTCTGCAAATAAACAGACCAGATTCAGCAACCTCGCACTGTCATAAATGAGAACTCATGATCCGTGTGGAACACACATCTACACCAGGGCTTTTATTTTAGGCACTTGAATGCCCAATTTCTTAAAAAAAAAATGGCTAGCTTCAAGCCTATAGAAAAAAAAGAGGGCATATGAGGGGAAAAATGCCAGATAGAAATCATGGCTTTGTACACTAATGCCACAATGCTTCCTAAACCTCATTTCATTTGTCATGCAAAGTCAATACATACAAAAATTGCATACAAAAATTACATATTCAAAATTACATACTCTAAATTGGCCTCTTTCATTCAAAGCCCTACAAGTGACGGAGCCACACAACTTAAAAGCTCTTGAAAGGGAGACCACCTAACCATTTGTCCGAAAACCAAAAAAAAAAAACCCTGATCTACACACATCTAAAAAATTGAGTTCTTTATTCTCTTGATCGACAATTATGGAGATGGAAAAAATGAAGACTGTTACAAATATGCCTACCGAAATTACAGAAATTCTCAAGGCAAACATAAAATAGCACATTTCAAGAAGTATAGAGACAAAAACAAATACCTGAGATTGAAGGCCCCCAAGACCATAATGATTTTGGGTAGATGGCAGGTCCTGAGAGCGATCATTGAAAGCTCCTTGAGTGAAGAGGCCATCGGTAGCGTGGCTCAAGAAGTCCTGCTGAACACAGCTCAAACGCAGTAGTAAGCCCAAACAGACTTGAAAATTTTACGAGGGTTAACAGATCACGAAACATTCAACCTTGACAGGCGAAYTTGAGCATCATGTAACCTCGCCTTTTAGTAAAAATGAAGTAACAAAACAACCACTCCATTTATGACGAACTCATACCTGTGTGGCAAAATCGCTCCCGCCCGATTGATGTGAGTAGCCCGGTTGTGAGTTTTGAGTTATGAAATCTCCACCGTAGCCACCTTGATTAGCTTGAGTACTATATTCCATCCCAAAAGCGCCCTGGGTAGCAAAATCCTGCCCATTGTAACCAACATGCGACCCTTGTGACTTGAAATCCTCTCCAAAGAAATCCTGCGACATGCCTCCCAGTGAAAACCCATCCCGGATGTTCTGACTCAGGGTTTGCGTTTGTAACTGAGTTAACAGTCCCTGCTGTGTCATGGGACCCCCGAGAGAGGCCTGAGTAGCAGGACTGTCAAGTCCACCAAATCCAAAGGGTGAGGCCTGCTGTGAGGCCTGATGATGGGATAGGTGACCACCAATAGGACCGCTTGTGCTACCTCTACCAGTCCCAAAGCCACGACTGCCAGCTTGTGGGCCCTGAGGSACTGCACCTATTGGACCATGCATGCCACCCCTGGACGGAATTGCRTASGGCTGAGTTAGAGGTGTGCTTGGAAATCCTGTAAGTGGGACCCCTCGAGATGGTGTAAGACCGCCATGAGGAATCCCTACTTTCTGGCCAGAACCGTTGCTCAAGGGACCAAATGGCATGTATCCACTACCTGCATAATCGAATAAAAAAGTAAGAGGTTTATGCAGGCACATTAACTCACAGAAACACTTGCAGAAAGACAATCAGTGATAAATGAAGACGAAAATAAGCTTAGAAATCTACTGCAAAAACGCATCGATATGTTGACATCACGCAATAGATGAAATGTAAACAATTCCTTGCCATTGACTTGACATCATACCACGGTGCGTATTATTACAAAGACCAACGGCGTACCAGTTTAAAACTAAACCGTTCTGTATCATTACCTCCGTCTCGAAATGAATGTCATATTTTTTTAAGGTTGTTTTGAGTACGTCATATGGAGACTTCCTTGCGGCTAATTTTATTTAGGTTGCAATGAACACATGCATTGTTCTTCATTGATTCTAGTGATATAAATTTTGGAACCTCTCCTAAATTATGCTTTTCACAATATGATCAATGAAACTGGCACAACAAATCTCAACAGAATTGTGGACAATCACTTCAGGGCGGAGGGAGTAATAAATACGTCAGTATTCCTTTTGAAAATTTATACAATCAGTAGTACGCACAAATGACAATCCGCGACAAGAACATCCAATATTTTTAATGCTTAAGATTACAAAACCATGATGTTGCTAACATGTTGCAAATGCAAATTTGAAATGGCAGCTTGGGGAAATTCCAGGTAGGCATTACCGTTTCGCCCATCGACCGACCGAGCTCGTCCACTTCGGCGGTCATTGGCAGCGGCCCCAGTCGCTGCATTCGCAGTAGCTGCTGGCACAAAGCCTTCCCCAGGACCCAAAGCTGGTCCACCGCCTCCAGGATAGACACGGCGATCGTTGTAAACCTTCTTGGGTTTTTGAAACTGAACCATACTCTGTTTCAAGTTGTTCAATGAACCTTCCACTAACACCTCATGTTCCTATATCCATAAAGCAAGGAGAGCAAGAAAATGTTAAAAGTGGCGAAATCTTTTAAAAAGTTATGAAGACAAGATCTCCTATATAACATGATAAACCGTGCAGGATTAAATAGCATCACCAGCATTCACGAACACAAAAATTATTTCCAATTACCTTAATATCCTCAAAGACAGACCCTGCATAATACCATGTTAAATTTGCAGCTATACGTCAAATACCCTAAACCTTATATTGTATATGCATTATATCAAAAGTTAATCAATCAACTCAGTGCCTTTTACTGTTGAATAAGTCTCAAATTTCTCTACACTAAGTCCTAACAACAATTTAGCTTCGAGACAYAGCATCAATTACCTTAAGACCTGTTGCACTGATCTTCTCCGCAAGTTGRTCTACAGCAACATTACTGGGAGCACAGACGAGTACCTACAAAAAAATAAAGCACTCAATCGGTAYTTCAAGCCACGTCAAGAATACACAAATAAGTGTAATCATACTGATCTCTGGGATCAGCTCTATCCTTATTCATCAAAGAAAGCATACTGCRCTTCCATGCTCCCCAGCATAAGCCCACAAATAGACGTTCGTTGAAGACTTAGTAGCCAAACACAAACGATAAGAAAATCACCTGGCCCTGGCCCTGTTTCGCTAAGTGATAAACAATAGCTGCTGATGTCACTGTTTTTCCAGTGCCCGGTGGGCCCTGAATCAAGCTTACAGGCTTTTGCAGCACACTCTTCACAGCATAGACCTGTCCACAATACCGTGCCCCTAGATCAGTTTCAAAACTWGCGTGTCRAAATACTTTATATCTGGAATKCAGASTGTACAAAATCTCMGTTATAAATTTTATACATCACAGTAGRAATAGAATCCAGTATATGATTCGTAAGCTGTTTGGGACTGTCCTACAAATATAAAGTGACTCAACCATACCTGAGAAGCATTCAGTTCCGGAAGTCCAGGAGCTCCAAATCGCCGTGGCAGTGTATTCCGAACTGTTTGCATTTCTACTTCATGACCAAGAAGACGATGATAGATATATCTGCAAGAACAGAGCGTAGGTTTTTATCACAGAAAAAGTACTTCTTGAACTGTGGAACAATAAAACTCTTGGAGGAGAAAAGTGTATTCATTCTGCAAAATTTTATAGAATGAATAGATTTCACATAAGAAACCAAAACACCTCAATAAAAGTATTGAGGGAATTACCCACTGACACTCGTTTCATCGACAGCAAATGTCTTCATCGCAACTTGCATCCGATCAAAACTTGTGCTTTTCCA
>VACF01001527.1:0-16271 GCA_006891605.1 Pleurozium schreberi | reverse complement strand
GAATCTACTTTTCACTGCTAACATTATCCGACAAAAACTTCCGCAGTTCAGTATTGGGAAGCATGCTCAAACCCTTATTTAAGTGATTTTAGATATCTAGTGTCTTTGCAAACAACAAGAGAACCACTCTGCAGCACTCCTTCCAATGTAAGAGAATGAGAGGTCCTCCCTACAATAATTTAAAAATAGTGTGTATTTCGCACAAATAGGATTAACCCTTAAAGAACGACAAGGACGTTTCGCAACCTTTGGATGACAAAAACCAACTACAGTGGATGCAAAAAAGGTATTTATCATCCATTTTTTGGGTAATTGTGAAAGTAGAGATGTGCTTTGACATGAAAAGCAAGAAATAATGTCATTGAATGTATTGTCATTTTTAGGTGCTCCTAATTGTAACACAAAGCCACAGTAACTTATGCCAACGCTGACAAGTCCATGTATGCCTATCATCAAATTTTTAGGTGTTGTAGCAAATTTTTAGATGTTGCTATCATTTTTAGGTGCTACACAGTTTAACTTCCCACCATCTTAACACTTGGTTAAGTCCACAGTCCAAAGCCTGCCTTTTCTCTGCGGTGATAGGTCCATCCTTTAAGGGTTAATCAGTGTACTTATCTCTGAGGAAATCAAGTGCCAAATCTGACGACAGTATGAACCAAAGACCTGCAACGACCATTAGGTAATCCCCGGAGCACCAGAATGAGCTCCATCTACGCTTGAACCCAGAACACAAATAACCAAACACTGTTCACAGTGTGATCATCTTGCGCGGAGTCATGTGCTTAATTGCAACATGAGATCAGTTACTTTGCACTCCCATACAACAGGCTGTGCGGGAACCATAACAGATGCACCAGAACTGAGCACGTTACAACAAGTGCAACAAAAACTAAAGATAATCAACAGCCAGAAAAATTACCATCAAACAGCCTCAATAGAAGGAWCCATGCSTGCGACACCTTCTTCTCAATTTACATACTCCGACAAGCGTGCGTAACAATGAACACCACGCTAAAACAACTCTGAAWGAATATAAGATACAAATGCCAAATGTCCTACGTGCTATAAAGCTAATGAGAACGATAAGGCTAATAAAGCTCTACGAAGTGCAATGCACCAAAAATACAGTACTTCACCTCTTTCAGGAGCACAAGCTGCTGATCTCTTGGTGCTCGTTGTAAATGTCCAGCAGGACATAGAAGGGAGGGAGACAGCTACTGCCAGCCCTTGATATACTCGTTGGACATAGTTGAGGTTCGTGAGTGCTCAAAAGTTGTAGATGATCAAACTTAGTAAAGTACCTGAAGAACTGCGCAACCCTAATTAAGCCTCCGCATTACTGGCCACTCTCCTCGGCCTTGGAGAAAACTTCCCAAACCTTCTGGAGACCTCGCCAAACGACAGAGTGTCGCAAACATGTAAATTTCCTTTGGATCCACCAACAGCAAGCAAGAACGGAGCATCCTTACAAAATCCGGCTGCGAAGATAGCACCAACTTTGGGATTCACGGAGGCAATACATGACGGTTGGTTCTCTGTCAAGTCCCACAATTTGACCATCTTATCAGTTGAGGCTGTGGCCAAGAGGTTTGGCGCAGCGGTGTTGTACGCCAAGCTACACACTGCTTTCTCATGGGCATGGATGGTGAACAACGCTTTCCCTTGCAACGGATCCACCGTCCCTGTCCTTACATCGTATCCTCCAACAGTTCCGTCTTCTAAGCTCACGAGGAATGTTTGCGAAGCATGCGGGTCCCAGGCTAGGGACTCAACATCGGCAGAGACAGACCAGCGAATGGCCGGCGCTTGAGGAGCTCGCATATCCGTCAACCCCACTGTCCGATCGAAGGAGCCGCTGAGAAGCACAGTCGGTTCCTTCACATTCCATGCCACTGATTGCACTTTATCTGTATGAATCGTCATAGTATGCTCACACGTCCCCTTTACAATATCCCAGACTTTGACCGACTTGTCTGCACTTCCGCTCGCAAGAACGTTCCGAAACTCAGAGTTCCATGAAAGACCTAACACTGCATCAGTATGGCTACCCTCTTTGAACCTCACCGCTGCGGCCTTTTTCTTCTTTTTCTTCTTCGGCGTCTCTTTCTCAGCCAACGCTCCGCCTAAGACACTCACAGGCTCGACGGAGTCTACAACGTCCAAGTCCCAGATTTCGATCTCAGGTTGCATCGTTCCCACCGCGACGTAGTTCCCCTTCCCTTCGCCGTTAGGGTTACAATCCAACCACGAAAGACAGAGAGGAAAAGCCGGCAACATGATATCATGATGAACGTACATGTTACTCTCTTCGGGATTGTCACTCACGCTCTCCTCCGTTTCGTACACCCAAACCTCGAGGTGGCTCACGTCGTCTTCGTTGCGAGCGGTGAGAACGATCAAATCCGAGTCCTTGATGGTCATGTCCTCAATTTCCTCCTCGTCGTCGTCGTCTTTATCAACCAGATATTCTAAGGGAATCTAAAGTCCCTTGCAATCAACAACAAAAATATTCATAAAGATAAATTAATGTTGGATAATTATAATAGCATGTTCTCTTTATAGAATTTAAATGGATGAAATAAAAACTCCAAGTAAGCTTAGATGGAATCATTTTTTTTGTCCATCATCTCCTTTAGGGACATTTTGTCCTTTTATGATTTAAGGCTCAAAGATATTTATGTAGAATTTTTTATCAATCAAGGATTCAAGCCTTAGCATGGTGAAGAATTTGGTTTAGAGTATTAATTCTCATATCTCCTTGCAGTATAGTTGCATTTACTAAAATAATATCTACAATGTATAGATTCAAATCAAACCATAATTTGTTTTGTTGCAAAAGTTTCTTACATTGTAAGTAGATAATTTTTCAGTCTATAGTAGAGTGACCCATTACTAATTGGCGCCCCATCACCAATCAATAGGGTGTTGTATTTCAACCAAGGTAGAAGAGATTTCCATTTTTTCCTTGGAATGCGTGTTTTTGATTTTTTCAAGGTTGGAACCAATAAGTTCATAACACATAAGTGAGCAAGAAAGTAGGAAGCAATGAGTGGGAAAGTGGTTCTTGAATGGTTGGAATTGGATGACTCTAGATGTTGGTCATGGGTCAAGCCCAACTTTGGCCTTTCAAAATTCATAGTAATTTCATTGTAAGAGATAAAATTACCAAAGTTTTTGCAATTTCCATCATTTCAGTCAATGCACCTCTGCAAATATTTGTTTTGCCTAACACCACCCTAGATCATGTCCATAATTGCTTATTTGATCGGTTACGGGTCCCTCTACCATACAAAAAATGGAATTATGGAAGTGGTTCCCTATTGAAGATAGTCCCTATTAAGAGTTGTACTAGCTTATATACATTTGAATCTCACAAACTTTAGTATATATTCTCAAATCTTGTCAAATGCTATTATAACTACACCTATTTGCAACATGTTTGCAAGGATGTAAACATTTAAATATGAGAGTTTAGAATTGATTTGGGATATATCTACTATTCAATAGTTTATAAATAGTATATATATTTTTAAATAAATTTGAATCCTCTTCAAGGCTTTATGATTGGAAGTTGTCCATTCAAATAAATTGTGCATCTTTAGTGAATGAAGGATGGCCAACTAGGTTTTCTATTAGTTGCTTGCCATTGCTAAATAATACAATTTGTTCAATTTTTAATAATTCATAACTTTTGCATGTGGAGTCCAAATGGGATGTTTTCTTGTACATAGGAAAGGAAATCCTAACCCACATTCAAGAAAAAAATTTATCAATCGGCTTAATTACTATCCAAATGGATTTTATTTTGGTATAAGCATACAATTGCATACTCGGAAGTTGCCCTTTGGAGGCCTAAATTTCTTAGTAACAAGGCCCAAAAAATAAATGGTAAGAGGATATAATTATAATTTCTTTCTAATTGTGAACAATACTCACCAAATACTTGAAGATAACTTATCAAGAGGAATTATTTTCAAGGATAATTACTTTAAAAAAGGGTAGGTAGTCCTCAAAAAATTTCATCTTACCAAATTCCAAGATAGCTTTTCTCTATTTAAATGTAACATACTATTTTGCCTTTCAACCAATTGCAAACATCTGAGTTTGCAAAAACAAATCTCCAATATTACAAATCCAATGAACTATTTATAGAAAAAGTTGCAACTTTCTACTTTCACAGAGAATATTTTGCCAAATCCATTCAACAATAGCATACTTTTCATCCACAAAATGCTCCTATGACCTTGAAAAACCTTCAAATAAGGTTGCCTACAAGACCAATTTAGCCTTCTTGTAGGTTATCAGAGAGGGAGTTTTCTTTCTTGCGCTCTCGATCGAAATTAGGGTTAGGTTTCATCTTGCTCGTCACCGAAATCATTAGACGCTCACTCCTCTGTAATTTCTGTAGCTCCTTCGTTTCCACCAAAGATCCCGTATGAGCTCTCATTTTCGATGTCCTGCGTTTGAATGCTTTCAGTTCGAATTTCAGGAGATACTGCGGTGCTGATTTCGTTTTTCTTTCTCTTTTTGGCCTTTGAATTGCTTTAGGATTGCTTTAGGATTGCTTTAGGACTGCTTACGATGGCATTTTAATCCTTCAGGGTTTTGCAATTGCATGTGGAGGTGAGAGTGTGTGCGTGTGTGTGTTTTGAGGTTTGCTTTTGAGAGGACTCTGCGAGATTGAGGTGAGAGATGGCGACAGGGGTGGACAATACGTCTCGGCGGAAATGGGACAAGGAGGAGTTTGCGCAGCGCGCCCGCGAGAGGGAGGAGGAAGAGGAGGAGGAAGAAGCCGGGCGGCATCGAGGGAAGCCGCGCGGGCCGCCCGTGCAGCGGAAGCCGCTGAAGAATCGCGATTATGAGGTTGATCTGACCTCCCGGCTCGGGAAGACGCAGGTGGTGACGCCCGTGGCGCCCTTGAGCCAGCAGGCGGGATACTTTTGTAGCGTCTGTGAGTGCGTAGTGAAAGACTCCGCGAATTACTTGGATCACATCAATGGGAAGAAGCATCAACGGGCTTTGGGAATGTCCATGCGCGTGGAAAGGGCGTCGTTRCAGCAAGTGCAGGAGCGGTTCGAGTCGCTGAAGCGGAAGAAGACGGCGGGAGGGTTTACAGAGCAGGATTTTGATAGCAGAATAGAGAAACAGAGAGAAGAGGAGGAGGAACGGAAGAGGAGTAAACGAGAGAAGAAGAAGGAGAAAAAGAGGGAAAAAGAAGGGAAGGATGACTTGTTGGGGGAYGGCGCTGATGTTGATATCGCTGCCTTGATGGGGTTTGAGGGTTTCAGCTCTTCCAAGAAATAGCCTGGGACACAAGTCTGTAATTATCCRAAGKCACGGTGGAGAAATTTGTTCWYTTCGAGCATTACCTGGTATACTTGGTTCATGCCCCCTTTGCTGAGGACCCTGGGCGCGCATGGCTTGCTTGCTGAAAAGAGATGGTTTTGCATGACCTAGAACCAGTAAACGGATTGTCTTCGCCTTGTGACCGTATTCCGCACAAAGTCGTGAAGGCTTAGGTCAGTGATTGGCTTCTTTCTTGCGAGATGAAGTACATGAACTCATGAAAAGTCACTTGGCTAACGGCTCTTCACCTTATAAGTTGATACAAAACCCTTAGTTGGTTTCTTCCATTGATGGACTCGATGCTTCTCTGTTCTAGGTTCCATTCCGATGCAGGTTAGTTTTTTTATTTAGTAGAATTTGCACAAGGAACTGCAATGAAAAATCTTAACAGGGCCTTTGTGACAGAGACCGCTCTTCAACATAGCGATGGAGAGTTGATGCTTCAATTACGGGGTGCCTTACGGGTTTGATTTGAGAAGCTGTATTTCAGTGTGTATACCAAGAACTTATGTTACTTCCACAGAGATTTGCAAGTTTTCATGTTCTGAGAAAAATGTTGCTACTGTGACATTTTTACATGAAGTTGATTCTAGTGGAAGAAACGAGCAGAGTGCGGGCAATTACACTTTATCAATGATCTTCGCAAGAGTCCTGTCTGGTTTTGTGTTTTTTTTGCAGCTTATTCAATCAAAGGATTCCAACAACTGCACACTAACATCTGTGCGGTGCTTGGATGCGCATGAAGTAACTCGATCAATGTGAGTAACAAAGACAAGTTTTGACGATGTGTACCGATGACTTATACATTAATTTTTGCAGGAAGTTCACTGGCGAGTGGTGACCTTATAAGGTGAAAACACCCACAGATGTCCCCGTACACATTCATGACAAGTACACTTGTATTGAAAGTGTCCCGCAAAGTACAATTAAACCATTCCCATACGTAATTGTGATTGGTTTTCTAAATTTCGGTTTTATGATCAAGTCATTTGCTAGTGTACTTACTGAAAATTTATAGCAATTCCATGTCTTATTCAAAAATTCTATTTTTTTTCGATGATTTCAATTCCTAATACCACAATAGCAATTTTTTTAGAAATATGCCAACTATGCTGAATTGCTTATTTTGATGGTTTTGGGTGTTCTCACCTTAAGCACTGCAAGCCTCCAACACAAACTGGAATCTGAAAATTGAAAGTGATAAACGAAAGATAATAACTGAAAAATTTCACATTTAATCTCATAAGTCACCCTTCGTTACATGAATTTAATGGCCAATTTTAAGAACCACTATACAAGGCATCTATAGGCCCCTTCAACTTCATTGAATAGGCAAATATTGTCTAGGAGACTAAGCTCATCCTTAAGCTGCTTAAACTTGAAGAACCACTACCCAATCCACATCGCTTAGTTTTTTTGGCAATTTCAAGTCCAATATGGAACCCAAGCATTCGAGATGGGCAGTCAAGTTGAAAGTTTTCTCAGAAAAATTCAATGAGCTTCTAGCTTCGAAAACAGTGCATGTTTTGAGTGACTTAAGACTTGCCCTGCAAATGATGATGGCGATGAGAGAATTTGAGGTTCACATAGTGACATTGAATTTAGAACTACCGGTAAATTTTTAATTCTATCTCAGGTGCACTAATGTGGAAAGCCCATTTGGCTTTGCAGTAGCTCCTTGAAACATGTAGTCGATGTCAATATGACGGTGAAGGACTAGAAAGATGCATTACCTTGCACTTCATTACAATCAGAAGTTGGGTATTATACCAAGGAGCCTGTTTCTAACATCAAAACCTTTTGAATACCTCCGGGGGTCAAAGAGCACCACTATGACATGTGGAACTTGTATTCACACTTCAAACCTAAGCATGATATCTGGCCATCAAAAAATTAATCACTACATCAAATTAAGGAGCCCATCTATACATTCATTATTACCAAGTAAGCAAAAGAGTACCTCCTCAGTAGCAACTCCGGCATCTATCAAACTCTTGTCAATGCACGAAGAGACACCCAACCCGTCAGCTCGGGGATCCGTCATATGGTACGCATCACAGGTCACCGCACCTCCCAGATACTCCGCCACAATCGGTGCTCCTCGCTTCAATGCATGCTCCAAACTCTCCATCACCTTCACAAAGCATCATTGTCAACACCTCAGCATGCTCGCACAACATACAAATCAACCCCTTCAACAATCTAATCTACAGTAGTTACACCAAATGGCGACACTCCAAAACCTTGAACAAGGAGTACACATTAATTTCAAGAATGTTAACCACCTCAACATCACACCTTGCTTTGGTTTAGATCATCAACCAGTACAATTATTTGAACACTTATTAATGATTGCATAGAGTATTCAAATAATGCATTCTCTGGTGCATTGGAAACCTCATTGATTCGCCAACAAGAATGCTTAATAATCTGGATCTTCTGGACTTATACTCATGTCAGTTATGACGTAAACATTGCAACCACGCATACCAGAACTCCAGCGCCTTCGCCCATCACGAACCCTTCCCGTTCCTTGTCCCAAGGCCTGGAGGCAGTCTGAGGGCTGTCATTTCTCGTCGACAAAGCTCTGCAAGCCACGAAACCTCCCAACCCGATGGGCAGAATGGCGGCCTCAGTGCCTCCGGCGATCATGATGTCGGCCTCTCCCCTCCGAATGTGGTTGGCAGCCGCGTAGAAACAGTAGTTGGCAGTGGCACAGGCCGTGGAGATCGAGTAATTGGGACCCATGAGTCCAAGGTCGATGGCCAGGAGGGCAGAGCCCATGTTGGTGATCGCATACGGGATGAAGAAAGGTGTGATTCTCTTGTGACCCTTTTCCACCAACGCTTGCACTCCATCCGAGAATACCGTCAGCCCTCCCATGCCAGTTCCCACGAGCACGCCAACCTTTTGCTTATCAACCTGCATTGGATACGTCCAGTCAATCCATATTCAAATCCGCGTTTAAATTCACGCATTCAAATTAGCTTTTACCATGAATGCGAAGTCCATCCACATTCAAATTGGATTAACGACCTGCAATGGACGGCCCGTCAATCCATGTTCAACTTCACACAATCAAATTGCTTATTGATCCGCACTGGACATCCCATCTATTCATATTCACATTCACATTCACATTTCTTTATCAACCTACGTTGGCAGTTCTTACACCCATAATTCTAATCCATGTTCAACTTCACTCGTTCCATAATTCAAATCCACGTTCAAATTCACAGTCAGATTTTAATCGTCCTGTAAACGTTGRCAAAGCGCTTAGGAGARGGTCATACAAARAATACCAAAATGCTATAATTRCTCGTCATAGACACCGAGAAGAAGAGAGACAAGTTCAATGCTAATTTCAATTTTCATGTTGCAGAGACTAGAAATCTCACCGTGTTGAGATCGTCGCCACCAAGCCCGGCGTCCTCCAGCGCACGCTTGCCACTGACCAAACAGTACCTCAAACTGTCATCCAAGCGGCGATCGTTCTTGCCATCGATGTAACCCGTTCCACTGAACCCCCGAATCTGTCCGGCAAATTTCGTGGGGAACTTGGAGATGTCGAACCTGTCGATGATGTCAATACCGCTCGTCCCCGCCAAGAGCTTGTCGTAGAACACGTCCACGTCGTTCCCGAAGACGGACACTAGCCCMATGCCCGTGATCACCACCCGCTTCTTCGGATCCGTCTCTCTCTTCGGAGCGCTCAACGCGCACCGCACCCCTTGCACTTTCCCATTCGCTGCGCGTCACAATTGACAGAAATAACAATGCTTTAGATCCACCCGAAGATACCTTGAACCCTCTAGAACTCTAGAACTCTGCATTGAGATCTTAGTCCAACGACCGCATTCTAACACAGACACAGTTAAAACCCAGATGCTATGTTGCAATGCTGCCGAAAGCGAATCCAGTACACTCAAATTTTCGCAATACTACAAACAATCACCACCAACAACTATAGTACCGACACGCAATGAACCTGRAACTCTCTCAACCCACACCCACCCACCAATCAATCCCAAACCTCCTATTAAAGCATCTCACTACGAAATTACTCCACAATGCAACGGCAAATGATCTCATCYGCGTCACTAATATTGARATCATGTGAAAAATTGCAACTAMCAATGCTCGTGATCGACCTAGGRCTCTGGAATACGAGAATGAGGAAAAGGAACATAAGGGAAGCATAAATCTTAGTAACGACCGCATTCTAATAACATTCACTTAATCCCAAATGCTGTAGAACAATGTTGTCCAATAATCCATATTGCGCAATACTAAAACCACTCACCAGCACAGCCTATCGTACCCAACCTCAAAGTACCCAGAAACCTCTCAACTCGCACCCACCAACCAATCAAAATCAAGGCCTCGCACCAAAGAATCCCACACAACGAAATCGTCCCGCAATGGAACAATACACGACCAAATATTGAAATCACGTGGAAAAGCAGCAACCACCAATGCCCGTCACCAACCTAGGTCACCCAAACGCGAGAATGRACGATAAGGGGAGAAACCCCTCTCWCCACCTAGACTTCCCTCCCCATTGAATTCTTCCCAACCACCGCATTCTAAACTAAAACCCATTCACTACACCCCAATGCCGTCCCCACCAGAGAGACCCAAACACTCCCCATTGCACAACATCAAACAACACTCAAATCGAAGCCCACCACCAAAACTCAATGCACCTCCAAACCAATCCACCAAACCAAGCTGCACCCACCCACAAACCAATCCATCCATCCCAAAAACCGCGTCCCAAACCATCCCAGAATATGCAATCACGMCACCAATGCCCTCCAACCAATCCGTACCATTGAAAATCCTCCACTCCCAATGCAATAGGGCTTCGAAGAGAGGGAAAGAAGGGGAGGAACGTACGAGACGTAGTGGCGTTGGTCCGCAGGTGCTGCTGCGCTGGTTGCGTGGTGGGGTTGGAGGAGCGCAGGCCGTGGTAGTGCGGGAGAGCTGGAGCGGAGGCTGCTGCGATGGCCATTGCGGACGAAATGGTCATGGCAGGAATGCAATGGGGAGTGTTGTTGGCGAGGAGGAGGAGGAAGAAGAAGAAGCAGGAGCAGAAGAATCGAGAGCTGGTGATGGTGGTGTTGCAGAGGAAGGGGAAGGAGCAGGAGCCGGAGCAGGAGTGACGACGGAGTGAYCGGGGATTGGAGGGGCTTTGGGTTTGGCTTGGGCTTGAGACCCTTCAATGGCTGCTTGCTGGTGGGGTCTGCGAGAACTGGCCGCTGGTCCAGCTTAGATGTCTCCGTCCGGGCTTCGCAGAACATTCCAGACGGGGAAACCGAATGGTTCCACCCTGCCACGTCAGCTCAGGGACCTGAAGGGTGGGCGGAGCTAATGATGTTAACCCCAAAATGACCCTGAGGACACAATGTGTCCTTGACCAATTTTTTAAGTTAAACAAAACCTTACCAAATTACTATTTTTAGTAGTTTATATTTTTGAAAAATTCTTTTTGAAGTTTGGTTGGTTCTGGACCTGTGAACCCTTCTTTGAGTCATCATCGACTCCTGCAAAGCAGTAGGGAATGTCCAAGAGGAGCTCGTTTGAGATTCTTGAACCAGCATTTGCGATTTGTGTCATTTGAGAAAGCTAAAGAATGCAGCCGAGTCTCAGCTTACAACAGAGGAAATAACGGCAGCTTGAATGGGCGCTTTCATGGCTCGGAGAACGGATTTTCGTTGCCACCCGAAGGGGCTGACCCCTTTACTTTGTCCCCTGCGATGGACTCCTTTTCCATTAAGGTGGAGGAGGATTATAATGATGTACAGGATTCTTTTGCTGCGAGTAGCATGAAACGAAGCTTATCAGGCTGCGCTTCGATCAAAGTGTTCGGTGTCGGGGGCGGAGGGTGTAATGCGGTGGATGAAATGGTGAGGTCCGAGCTTTTGAATGTGGAATTCTGGGCTGTCAACACGGATAAACAAGCATTAAATAAGTCGCTTGCTCCCAATAAGATTCAGATTGGACAAGAAACCACCGCTGGTCGTGGTGCAGGTCAGGCCTTCTCATACCTTACGATATCATGTTAGTAGAAGTTGAAGCATGRCCTAGTTCAAAACAAGTTTTGACTACCTAGTTAACTCCTCACGGACCAACTTAAGTCTTTTTTAGCAGTTTTTAGGTCATACGGAAACTTTCTTTTGTCCAGTTTTATTTATTTTGCGACCAACACTTGCAACGCTCTTCACTGGTTACGGTGATTAATTATTCGGCCCCTTCCGAATTATATTCTTTAATATGTGATCAATCGAGTTGGTTATTTTAAAACCATGGGTCCTTGGTTGTTTAGAGGTTATGACTTTTGCGAACTAGCCTACTCAGTCAGCATATTCGACATAAGCTCATTATGCTTCTTGTCGACTTTTCTGAGTTTTGGTAAAGTGACGAAATTCAGGTGGAAAAGGTACAACTGGCGAAGAAGCAGCAACGGAATCACTGGCGGAGCTTTCGATGGCACTTGAAGGTGCTGATCTGGTCTTCATTGCCTCCGGTATGGGCGGCGGTACTGGTTCTGGGGCAGGTGTGTGCTTCCTGGATTCACCAAAATTATCCTCTCTAAAGATGTTGATGTTAGTATTCATCTAGTAGGTCGTGAGATCAATATTAGCGTTTTGTTAAAGTATCGTCAAGCTTATTTTCAATCAATGTTAACTTAATRGTTACCAAGTTTATATCAACTACACGGACATTAATGTAACTTTATATGCATTAGAATTAAAACCACACTCGGCTATTATGAATTTTATGTCTATTAGACCTTTCTCATGATGCAATGTATGACGAACATACGTTAAAAAGCACAGCCAGTTCCACTCTATTGAATGAATATAGTTGTGTGAAAACAGGTTGTCTTCAGTTGTGACTGTTGTATATGTTTATATTCTTAGAAAGGTGGATTGAAATGTTAGCTGTTGTGATTTCCAGCTCCAGTGGTAGCTCGTTTGGCAAAGGCCATGGGAGCGTTAACGATTGGCATAGTGACTGAGCCATTCACATTTGAGGGATTTACCCGGGCACGGCAGGCACGGAAAGCCATTGAGGACATGCGCCATGCGGCCGACACCGTAGTTGTAGTTCCAAACGATCGCTTGCTTCAGACCGTCTCACCTGACACATCTATGCTGGAGGCTTTTCATCTTGCAGATGATGTCTTGCGCCAGGTACATTTTCTATACCTATTAACGCAATTTCGGAGAAAAGAAAGTGAGTGAATAACTAGTATGTCTGAAGCTGTCATGTTGGAAGTCTGGAACTAGTACAATTTGYATGACCTAGGCATTTTAACTTASTWAGGAGTGTGATTTTTAGGAGATCACTRTAGAGCTGTGWAGGAGATCTTTGGAGACGAGCCAAATCTGCTGCGATGGAATTTTTGTCACTGTATTAATTTCGTTTGCAATTCCAGAGTGGTAGTTTATAGACTACTATAAGGGACAGCAGTYMAACYCAGTTCCATTCAAAGATTAGTGAMCAAAAACATTTTGCTAATTCATGCTTACAGCACTTGCTAATAAGTCCAATCAACTCTAATGAGTAGTTATTGGTAACAGGGGTCGGTGTGCGAGTCAGGATAAGGTCCCTTTGACCTTATCATTGATCCTGGTAACGTTTTATCAGACCGTTCACAATTTGTGAATGTCTAATTCTAAAGGTTTTGCCGTGAATCAACAGGGAGTGCAAGGCATTTCCGACATTATCACAATTCCAGGGCTTGTCAACGTCGACTTTGCGGATGTGAAAGCGATCATGTCAAACGCAGGGAGTGCAATGTTAGGAATAGGCGCTGGCTTTGGAAAGAACCGTGCCGAGGAGGTAGCACGTTCAGCCATTATGTCTCCCTTACTCCGCTCCATCTCGAGGCCCATGGGCATTGTGTACAATGTGACTGGGGGAAGCGACCTAACTCTTCACGAAGTCAACATTGCTGCTGAGATTGTCCATGACATGGCTGATCCAAACGCAAACGTGATATTTGGGGCTGTCATTGACGARAGCTTCAAAGGGATGATACGTATGACAGTCATTGCCACTGGATTTAGGGAACCTGGAGATGAGAAGGCCGTTAGTAGCGTTCGAACTGTTGATGATGACATATTCTTCTGGGAACAAAATCCAAAAAGAGCAGCCGATCTTGGCAAAGTGCCGGACTTTTTGCGAAAGAAAGACAGGAAGCGCAGGTAACTGTTGTGTTATGATTTTATTCTCATAGGKTTCGTGAAGGATACATTGCTTCRTGGCCATGAAGATGGAATTCAGTTGGAAAGCTTTGTAGCTGAAACTGTATTCTGARTGTGCCGAGTTTTCTCCTCAGAAGAAGGCCGACTCTAGGGCCTAGGCTCTAGAGGAGGACGAAGGAGTTGTAATCAAGATCCAACTCTCAATAGAGTGAAGTTACTTTTAATGTTTTATGTACAATGAGCATTTGCCAACCGAGTTTATTATCAAAGCTCGAGCTGCCCTTGTGGGTGTGATTTTTGAGAGATTGGAGGGACTATTAGGGTACAAAAGCCAAATTTATTGAGATAGAATTCTTTATCACTGTGTTTGAACTTCTTATGCAATATCAAACTAGAGGTACAGACCCTCTACAAAGAGACACTCATTTCTATTCAAAGGTCAGTAGATGCAGATATTTAGCTCACACCACATCTTGCTGGAATTGAAAGAAGGCCACATATAATCTCAACAACTGGCAAAGCATCAGGAGCTGGATAATTTTAGATTTCATGATACTTGTTGTAGATGACGACGGAGTGCTCATTGCAATGGATGTGCAGTGAAAGTACTACAGTAGCTAGGTAAGCCAGTATAAAAGAGGTTTGGCCTTCTATTAAAATATAAGGTGTTTGCTTATTAAATTAAAGCAAAATTTTAATGTTAAGTCAAGAAAGCAATCAAGATTTTTTTAATAATTTTTACTAATAATTAGTAAATTAAATGAGTTTCTTTTATAAAATTGTTTGGTTTTATTTTAATACATTGCACTATTCTAAGAGGTTGTTCAGTTTCTTTCAAATATAATGGAATGGTCCAATTCTAACGATAAAGATCATAATTCTCAAACAAGTAATCAAAAGGAGTCAAGCATCTCCAATCATGAAATTTTGTTATTTATATTTGACATCCAATTAATATGTGAAGTTTTTTTTTCCAAGTTAAGACATGTCTTTAATGATAAAGTGTCCATTTTGACATGTCTTTCGCAACTCAAAATCAATTTTTGAGTTGCAAAAGACATCATTGAGGACATGTCCCATTGGACTATACTTCTACTAGTAGAAATATAAAGAGTATTTTACATAAAGTTCTTTGTATTATGTAAGAAAATATACAAGTGAGTAAAATTATCAAAGTAAAGATAAAAGTACTTTACCTTAGAAAAACAACCAACAATACTAGCACTTTGTTTTAGCTAGATAATTGCCTCCAACTTGTTCTCCATTCAAGTTGGCCCAAATCAAATTTAGAATAAACCCTCTTTTTTTTACAAAAGGTTGTTTGACCACCTACACCAACTCAAAAGGTTGGTGGTTTATACAAGCCTTCCAATTGAGCTTATTACATCTATCCTTTAGATCAGGTTGTTTGTTTGTTTTTGCCAGGCCATTGTCTCTAGATTAACGCATTACATATAGGCTTGAAATGCATTATTTCTTCTACATGAGAGAAAAGTAGAAGATTAAGATCTATTAAAAGTAATATGGATTGATACAAATGACATGACGTGTTATTAGAATATTTTACAAGTTGGTTTGTAATTCCCACCCTCTCGCCCTTGACAGTTGTAAAGAGTGAATGTGTAGGATCTTATGAGATTATGGAACCAATATAGCTTCAATGCATATTGAGCCTCTATTTGCTAGGTGTACCTGACTCTTTTATGAGTAGTATAATAACATGATAAAAGGTGGCAACTTATTGAACACCAGACAACCAATGACAATTTGATTTGCGGGCAATAATTAATTACGGTCATTCCCAGTTTTAGCAATGAGACCGTTTTAATTAGCTAGACCCAATTGGATATGTAACTAGCTTGTTCAATAGGAACTTTAGCTCATTGTACCATGCGGATAGCTCCTGATTCAGTTTCCTGATCTTCTTGCAAACAGTTATGTGAGGTATTGACTTGAGAGGTTTGATCGCCCCTTGAGCTTCTGATTGATAGTAATTCACTCGGGGGTTTGTCCACTGGGTTGCTAGGTCTTACCAATACACTACAGGTAACTAAAAGGCTTAGTTACTAGTGCTTTTTACACCATAGTTTCTAGAGCGTATTGCTCTGTGCTAGGAAGGAGCTTGCGACATTAATTGCAAGGACTGGATAGACATCCGGAGCAAAGGGAGAGTGAAAATGGCAACGTATGGTTCACCACGTCCTAATGAGAGCCAGGTTGATAGACGAATACGGATTTGTTGATTTGTGCAAAAATGTTGTGTTGTAAGTTTTGATTTATGTTCTGTTAATGAAGGCGACAACAAGCATATTTGGCTGCAGACACCTAGTGTTCCCCACTAACATTCCAAATGTTTGTCATGTTATGGGATGGGCACAGGTGTGGTCCAATACCTCTAGGAGCTATTTCTTTTGATTTGCTTCAGAAACTTACACTGAGACTCTCATGTTGTTTATTCTTAGTTAATGCTTCCAATGTTCAGATTTTTCTTCAAAGGTTGAGTTCACGGCGTTAGATTTGCTGAGAGAGATATATACTATTACTCATGAGTCATATCATGAGCTCTATCGTGAAAAAAATTTCTACTTGGTTCATGAATTTTGGCTAATAGAGGTTGGGTTGACTTGATGTATGCATATAAAATGCTACAAGTTTGATTGGTATAAAATCAACATAGGCCATGATGGACATTGTTCTATGAGGTGA
>VACF01001526.1:0-10378 GCA_006891605.1 Pleurozium schreberi | reverse complement strand
TCTGTCATTGGATTACCACATCTTTGGGAGTATTCACTGGGTTGGAGGATTATGATCTAATTCATCTCGTTGAGTCGGTTGGGAATCTTATTTGTTTATAAACGAGCAGTGTATGTATCTGTACCCTAATATTTCAAAAATGCGCGTCTCTAGGTTGACCCTGTAGTCTACAATATGCTTCACGAGGATCCTGGAAATATTAGCTACTCAGCTGTTGGAGGACTAAGTGACCAAATTCGGGAGCTTCGTGAGTCGATTGAGTTGCCGCTTATGAACCCAGAACTCTTCTTGCGAGTTGGTATTAAGCCTCCTAAGGTAAATCATTGATCTGTATATCCATTTTTGAACWGTCGTTGAACTGCAATATTTCATCATATAKTTTTCATGTATTCTGATGGTTYTCTCYTACAGGGTGTATTATTGTATGGCCCTCCTGGAACCGGGAAAACCCTTCTGGCACGAGCAATTGCCAGCAACATTGATGCTAATTTCTTAAAGGTAAGAGGAAGTTTCTCTCAGTCACAGTAGACCTAATAAAATCTGCCTGACTTTCAGCTGACCTCCTTGAATGCARCACTTTTACAACACATCAATGTAAATGCGTAGACTGAAGTTTCCCAAGGTTTAAGAGTGGGGTTCTACAATTTGTTTGACTCGTCTATTTTCTGTGGCTTCCGTCTTTGTTTTTCTGTTTTTTTTGGAATTCGATTACTTAGGCTTCTGTAACAAGTCGATGATGGAATTTTGATCGGCTTAGATGCAGGCAACAGTTTCTTTTGTGAGATGCTTCTGTGTCTGACATATTGTTTGTTTCTGTGCAGGTGGTTTCTAGTGCGATTGTGGACAAGTACATAGGAGAAAGTGCAAGGCTCATTAGGGAGATGTTTAGTTATGCTCGAGACCATCAAGTACTATCTCTCTCCATCTCCCTTTGGTTTTATTTGTTGTAGATAAGATAATTGCATGGCGTGTGCTTGTCTAGGTTTCTACTGTCATTCTTGTTCACATGTTTTATTTTGGCTTGCTGATGTGTCAATTATTGTTTATACAGCCATGCATCATATTTATGGATGAGATTGATGCGATTGGGGGGCGTCGGTTTAGCGAGGGCACAAGTGCCGATCGAGAAATTCAGCGCACTTTGATGGAGCTGTTGAATCAGCTTGATGGTTTCGATCAGCTTGGCAAGGTAACGTTGCTCGTAACTCTGTCCCATCAACCAATACAACCTGACCACTAAATCAGAGAACTGATTTCAAGCCCTTACAGGGAGAATGTTTTACACACTCAATAATCCTAAGCTTTACCAAAAATGACAGGAAATATTCGCTATCCTTAACTCAGCTGCCGTGCGTCAAAGCAAAATCCCTTGCCAAAGYGATCTAAGGATAGGTTCACCCAACACATACCCCAGTRACAGCTTTCCCGACCTTGGATTCGTTGTCCACCAGAAATTGCTTTGCCTGTACAACCAGTCCTCGTCAAAGCTTTGCCGAAAGCCTCCAACAAGACAAGCTTTCAGCCGCGTCCACCCATAAGGATGCAGGCACCAACCTAAATACTTGCAACAAAACTACCCTACAAGACTGTACAAAAATTGGAGAAAGTACCAACCTCCACATTTGTAGCTAGAGTTGCACCAGCTTCTAATGCTGCCCTCGCTATCGCTGTGGACACAGCTCCCATTCCACCTTCCACATATCTAGTGACACCTATTAATTAGAACATTCATACTAACGAACTGGGACAACCAATCCAGATCTTGGTCCATATACAACCATCTGAAAAAAAAACTGTCTTTCATATTGTTTATAATTCCAAAACCTATTCCATCCTCACACTTCAAATAATAAGTTCCCCAAATCAAAGGTCAAAACGAAGTTCAAAAAAGATACACTTCAGTTCACCATATTGCACTCCCCTCACATTAAAGAAATCAGTAAGTCGGGAAAAGTGTACTCACGACCAGATACCACGAGAGCCATTCGYTTCTCCCATCACGTGATGCAGAAGCACATATCCACTGCCAGGCGTGTGCACACTGGCCTGCCAGTTCAAACATCATGTCACGTCCCAGCAGTGTCCTCAGGATTCAAGTGAAGACCATTGACACAAGTTGAATAGCGTACCATAGCTCCAATTACAGCATCCGTTGCCAAGGTAGCCTTTAAGACATCCGACTGCCATGAACAGATAACATATGTCAAAAACTAATTAATTTCAGCAACATCTACTATCATACAGCAAAAGCAGTTTCAAAAATTGGAAATAATGGCAAGCATTTTCACGAAGTCAACGGAATGTCCAGGAAGAAATATTAAATGGGATTTTTTTGCAATAACTGGAGCCAGATCATACAAGTACCAAGTAAGTCAGAAGTCACTGCACAAAGAACGAGAAATTGTTTTGATATATGCCATTTTGATATATGCTAGACTTCAATTCACCTCCAAGGTTTATCAGTCAACGCAACATTCAGGAAGTGAAGGGTGATTGATTCTAAAGGTTAACATCATACCTCAAACCAGTTATTCAAAACCTTGGAAGCAGGTGCTAGCAGCAGCTCCATAAAGGATCTGTTTGAAAAACGCAAAGTCTCCACACAATGTGCTTTTTAAACTCCAAACTCACTTAAAGTGGTGGAAAACAACAGCTCATTAAGCAGAACAGGAGACACTATTCTCGTAAAGTTAAAGACAAATGAGTCCTTTTCCTGAAAGAAACATTCGTCTGTAGCTATTGTGTTTTATCAGACATATCTACGACATAACGCACAATGTGAAACAGGATACTTTGCCAGAGATGTTGAAAGGAGGGGATACGATAGTCCACTTACGTAATCTCGTGTTGCTTCAATTTTGATGAGCGTTTCAGTAAGCTACCCAGAACTTTCGACTTTGACCAGCCATCAGCTATTTTTCCTGCTAAAGAACTTTCACCCAGAACTGCTTCTGGAGGCACGGTGTCCAAGAGTGGGTCCATCACTGCACAGAATTTCTCGAGCATATGCTCGTACCTATTCACATAAAAATTACATCATCCATGAGGTTCGTAAATGGAGAAGAGTGATGCTTCGATTGGAGAAAAGAAGACATTGAATTATCTCGGAAAAGCTGAAATGTTCCACTTAACAACTGCTGAAACCTAGTCATGAATATGTCAGTACAGATTACAAGACCTACTTCGGATAGGCAACTGCATCATTCTTTGAAAATTTGGATATTTCAGCCTTGTTGACCTCAGGGTCAGGACCCATAAGAAGGAAGCGTCCATCCACAGTTGGGGTAAAAGAAGCCGGGTTTCTTGGAAGCAGCTTGAGTCCATGTCTTGCCAAATCTGTCACTCATAATGTCTTGGATGGATCTGAAATTTTAACCACAAAACCTAGACTAGTAAGCGCAAGTTTCCCAACAAAAATTATTGGAAAAGGATCATATATGAAGAAGTTATGAGCCGCCGAAGTTCCCTGAAATGCAAAAATTTCTGGATTTTGAACTTTGAACTTCTCCCAAACATTAGAGACAACTTGGATTGGCATGAAACTTTTACCACAATAACTAGACCTATATGGGAACAAAACCCAACAAATTTTATTGAAAATAAACATTTGATGAAAAAGATACCATCTCCCAAAGTTGCAGCCATCACAATGCAGTGTGCTGAACCCAAATTGAACCTCAGAACGTCGAATGACTTTCAGAAACTCAATGTCTTGGATTGATCTGAAAATTTTACCATAGATACTAGACTACTATGTGCAACTTTTCCAACAAGTTTTATTGAATTCCGACATTGGATGCAAAAGTTAGAGCACTTCAAAGTGGACTGCAGACTGTGTAGGTCACTTTTCATCCCATTCGGCAATGAGGGGTTAAGTTCTCAAAACCTCATAACATGTGAGCTTTACAAACAGGATTACAAATGTTGATATTATTAATCCACGTCTGACCCTATACTGCAGAAGGTTAATGTCGTTGCAGAAGCATAACTGTCGAACCAAAAATTTCCGGATATACTGGCATGTCAGAACTGTTACAAAGTAGTACTTACAAGTCACTGAAGAACCTRMYTCAGAAGAGATGCAACACATGAGATTCAAGTGAAGCTATGGTTTCAATGTAAATCAAGTGAATTCAAGTCAGTGGAGTAACTGGGAAATCACAGATTCAGCAGCAGAAAAGTGCAGGTGAAAATGGCTAGGGGAAAACAATTTGAAAATGGAAAATTGAAACAACCAATTTAGAACTTTTTAGATTCCTAGATTCCCCATTCTACGGTTGAAACCACATACCCTAAGTGAATGACAAAAAAACATGGCATCTGTTAACAAGAAAATGCTAGAATGATACTTGAATTACCTCAAGGGCCAAWAGCAACAGGAAACCCTACTACTCTTCCCAGCAAAATCCAGTCTCTCCTGCCACTCCGCACTGACTAACAAAAGATGTAAGAGGCAGGACTCCCTACTCAACAAAACTAGTAAGAACTAGTGCAAACTCAAGATGGAAACTTAGTTGACTCTAGATCTCATCGGCATCCTTCTCCTCCGTCAGCTCTGGTTTGTCTTCAACTGCAGGAGGTGGTGGTGCTTGTTCATCCTACATTTGCATCGGGAAATTCATCAGTCAAACTGAAACCAAGGATAAATGTACAACTAGGAGCATTCTTGGTAGGAAATGAGATACATTTGCAAAAAATTAATCRGACTCGATCTGTGCTGATATCCTACTCAAAATCATTGCGATTTCATTGATGATTGTGCTTGCTCCAGATTCATACCTCAGGCAGTGGTTCCTCGGCGTAGTCATTCTCAAAAGCATCAGCAGGAACAGAATATAACCTTCAGAAAACGGACAATTACGTCATCAATTTTCAGTAGAAGACAGTGAGGAAATGCAGCCAGCGCTAGAATACCACTGCAGATATACATCACATCTTGGTCACGTAAAAACAATAATAAACAGAAYAATACCTGACTGTGGGTTTGTTGGGATCTTTCACCAACAAGTACTTCCCTTCATCCAATTTCATGCAGATGTCCACAACAGTCTGCAGACAGGTTCATGCGTCAGCAGCAATTCAAATAATATTGATATAGAAACACCTCATTCATGACACTCATTGATGTAAAACATTCAGATTGTAGTGTCCGACTGGCCCAACGTGTAACTGATTCGAGGAAAATATCATTAACTCACCAGTTTACAATCACAAACTCCTTGAAACTAATGCAAATGCTGCAGGCCACAAAATTCAAAAGAGAAAAAAAAGCTTGAAGATTTTTCCTTCAAGGTATTTAAACACACCTTCAAGATTCCCCACATGTTGTTTACATTGAGGTTGATCTGCCCAGCAAATTCCTTGGGCTTGTAGCCTTGGATGGTCAGCACCGTATGGTTGAAGTTATCCTTGGGATGCCCCCTTGACACATATCCTAGCTTCATCTGAAGTAAAAACCAACGCATACACCAAGAACATGAGTTCAAACGGGAGGCCAACTACCGAGTGTACATTTCACCAACTACGAGTATACATTTCAAAATTAGATGGCTCGTAATATGAAAAGACCATCAACGATTGCACTAAATTTCTATTGATCATTATTTTGAATGTCCCTAAGTACTGACACATATATTGCCGAAATGCAAATGCACACCTGGTCAGCCCCTGAAAGTAGGGCCTGTGCTGTCCACTTGGCCAGCTTGTTGGCATTATTCTTGAGCTCAGTGGCTAGTACCTGCAAATAAATGACAGATGCTCAAAAACACTCACCAAAAGCAGTCCACAGAAAATCTCCAAACTAYACATTCCCCAATSTTTATCGGAAACTCACAACCAAGAAACCTAAGTTCCATTCCCGGCAGCAATTGAGTACGAAGACAAAAATGCAATCACTCACTGCTCCGCGCTGGTTTTCAATCTTCTGACGCCAATCAACACCAGTGATCCTAGAGTCGAACTCATTTAATGCATTGATAGTCAACAGGACTTCTGAGCCCTTGACTTCTGCCACACTGTGAAGCTCACATCTAGCCACCAAAGTGGTTTCCTGCAAGTCCAGAATTGCAACCACTGATTCAGCACCAGCAGAAATGATTGTTTTGGTAAGTTTGGTGAATATTGCTGAGGAAGTGATAGGTTTAACAATAAGCATGAACAATCAATTAATACAGGCAATTGACATACCTCATCCAATTTCCACTTGCGATATCTATAAGCAACAGAGGCCACTTCTTCATTCTCGGAGGCAAAAGGGTTTGGTTCTTTGAAAGCAAATTTCTTTCCTTCCTGTCAAACAAATGCAGAGGAAACAGATGAGATGCAATACGAGCAGAAAAATAATATTAAACTTCTGGAATGTTGTTGCAGTGCTTCATGTTTAAAAAAATATTCAAGAAAATTCTAAATTCAATAGGAAAAAACATAGACCTTTTGCAAGACTTGCTGAGAGAAGTTCTGATTGATAAATGTGGCCTCTTGGCTCAAAGAATGAACAGAATTTATACTGTCTTTCTCTTCAGGGATAGGCTCCTGAGCAGTTTCATAAACCTGCAGGATCACAAGCGATTAGGCCAACATGGCTTGAATAAAAGAAGAACGAACTTATTATCGTAACAATCAAATACAAGAACAAGGTTTACACCGTCCAGACCTAACCCGCAACTAGTAAAGAATCAGATTGAAGGAGAGACTTACAGTGAGGAGATCAAATGAAGCATCCCGCTTGTCAAAGAACAGCTTATTACCCACTTTCTGGACAACAATATCCCACGAATACATGGAACGCGGTGAGCACATAAGCGTAGCCAGGATGGCGTCTGTAGCAAACACTGTACCAACATTTTCGTTCTCCAAAAGCAACCGCCTGCAGTGTTCAACAGTCAATAACCACTCCCTCTTTTATGTAAGCATAGAGGAGAAACTATTTTACTTTTCGGTCACACAAAGTGTGTATTTGTGCCAATTTTCCATATTCGTGCGGATCTATAATATTGCCCCCATGTTCACAATGATGGGGGGTTATTTGAAAAGGTAACCATGTCTTTTACTTTGATTTGAAGACTTTCCCACATGTGTGGTCAATTTTATCTCACTAGTGATAGGGCCTGCACACTTCAAGCTTAAAGTGGTTATCAGGACAAGGTGCTTGTGATTTCAATGGCTGCGCAATAGTTTCCGCAAATTGCAACTCCAAAGTGAGACCACTCTTTAGTAATGGGTTGAAGAGAGCTCCACTTGATAAGAGCAACCTAAAAATTTATAAAAATCCCCTTTTTTTTAGAAGATTGTCAAGTTCTTGTTACGCACTATTTCAACAATGGTGGGCCAAAGAAACATGTGATAAATGGCCATAGTAGCGGCGTTAAGTCCATGCCACATCAATTACCTTGTAGGTTTGGTGGATAGCTAAGTAATCAAGTGGAAATGCAATATTACTTACAATTAATTTAATAGCAGGATGCTTAATCTGTCCCACAAAATGGGACCAGCAGGGTGGAAATGAAAGAGTTCCATAAAATTTGCAAATTTTGAATTCATATTTTTAATCAGAGAGGTCAAGAACATACCCTAAACACAACTCAAATAGGGGGCTTTTTTTTACTTTTACCTTGCAAAACACAAAATTCACCCTGCTGGGCCCGTCTGGTTTCGTTCAGCGATTTAATAACCTAACATCACCACCATAAGTCCGGGTGGGAACACACACCATATGTTTTTTTGTTGAAGGTGGAGTCACAGTTGTGAGCTTAACCTAGGAAGGACGCTGGGGACGTTTAGTATCCGATGGATGACAGAGTGGGACAAAAGTGCAACTATTCATCCTAGGAATTTTTTGTGAAAAGAAGAAAACTTCTACAGTACTTTGACTTCAAATGAGTTCTTTTGAATTTTTTATTACCAATTGTTCCCACGGTTTTAGAAATGATAAATTCCACAGAGACCCCCGCGTCCTTCTAGGGTTAACCCTTAAACGCCGCCGCGGACGTTTATTGTCCTTTCGATGACAAAAACTCATTTGGTGAGTGGACACTGACTAATTTTCATCCGTTCTTTTTCTAAAAGTGACCACACATATGTCAATCATCATGGAAAGTCAAATTTAGTGTTTTTAATTGCTTCGGGTAACCTCAACTTACTATGGCAGAGGCTTTGAAGTAAAGACATGGGCTCTATGCATAGGTGTTCAGAAATT
This sequence comes from Pleurozium schreberi, assembly GCA_006891605.1. Lineage (NCBI taxonomy): Eukaryota > Viridiplantae > Streptophyta > Bryopsida > Hypnales > Hylocomiaceae > Pleurozium > Pleurozium schreberi. The sequence goes on along the minus strand of VACF01001526.1, from coordinate 2,184 downwards.
GATTGCAATCAGATGTGTACACAGTGAGAGAGATTCTGAAGTTGTATAGGGTGTACAATTACAATTACAGTGTGTCATTAGTATAGGGCAATGCTCAAGGAGGAGGGCATTTCGTGATATTTCCCGATATAAAGGGCCAATGCGGAGGGTGGAGCCCAATGAGGAGGTGCTTTACATTGCAAAATGCCGGATGACTAGGGACATTGCCCGAGGTAAATTGCGAGCAAGAAAATCGAAGTTGGATGAAACACTTGGGATGAAAAAACAAAGTTGGATGAAGAATCTATAATGCTCAATTTGCCCACATAATTGAGCGTCACAACTGCAATGCTTTCCTAGGAAATGAAGGGTCAATTTCTTGGGGGTGGTTAACAAAAGGGTTGAGACTCACAAGTCGTGATCTCGGAAGGCAAATTGAAGAGTTGAACCTACATGTTAGTTCAAAGACATCATGTCACACTGAAGGGACACGATGACTTCATATTGGGAATATGAAAGGGCAAGGAAATGTCCCTCTCTATTTCGTGCTTTTCAAAAAATCCACATCCAACGCTTGTAATTGGTAAGTAAGGTGATTAAGAGTGGGTTCTGTGTAGGAACCGGAGTTCTATCACATTGTGTGACTTTGTTGCAATCTTGTGGGTTTGCGTGTTTCAAAGGTGCTAAAAAAACTTGAAGAGCTGCAACCATGGTGAGCAAGCAACCAGAAAAGACAGATTCCATGATGGGGATTAGAAAATTTGCAGGGCCTACGGAGTTTGATTGGATGGCATTGAGTTGGAAGGATCCTCATCTTATAATTAGACCACCATGTTTAGGGAGATGGTCAATACCAAAGCCTAAATACCCACCAAGCTTGGTAACAGGGAAGCCACCCAAACGTTGGCCCAAGGATCGCATGCCTCAATTGTCTTACATCTATGTCAATGTTGTTTTGTTTCGAGGGCTTGAAGGAGTCCAAGTTTTGTTTGTTCCTCTGCCCTTGTATGAAATGTTCTAGGTTTGGTTGGCAAAGTCCTTTGTAAATGTTGATTCATTTTTTCTCCTTTTGTGATGGAGAAGTCTTTGAAAGCTTGGGCATTGATATGGCACACAATGGAGACATCACTAGACAAAGACAAACATCACTAGACAAAGACAAGGATTTGATAATCTTGAATTACATGAAGATACAATAACATGGCTTTTGTGATGCATGCCTAGGAGCAAAATGGAAGGGTTCTATCACAAGCAAGCATGGTTTGATTTTATAAATGGTTAGAGCTCTGAGCTGTTGACTTGCGAGAAGAATTCACGAAACAACATAATGTGTCTTTTGTGATGCATGTGCAGGAACAAATGGAAGGTTTCCATCACAAGCAAGCATGGTTTTATTTTATACATGGTTTGAGCTTTGAGTTGTTGACTTGGAATATAGGAATTCACAATATAGATGGAGGATATTGTTGATTTACAAATTGCAATTTGATGTTGAATGTACATTTGTGCATGCTTGGTTATTGATTATTATAATGGTTTACATTGTAGTCACCATCATAATCATGTTTGATTGAAGTAGATAGATAGTACAATCTTCCTTTGTGCATGTTGAAAAACACAGAGTTGCCAAATTTCTATGAATATGTTGAATTCCAAAGTTCATCCCCATTGATTTGGCCTATGAATGGATGGTTGGGTAGCAAATTCATTTGCATTTGCCATGCAAACCTTTTCAATTCCTTGTCTATAATGTTCCATAAATTCAAATTTAATTTATTCATTGCACACTCTATCTAAAGTACTCTTTCACATATATTGAAATGGAAAATTGGGGAAAGGGAACTGTGCAAGTGTAACTCCTAACTAAAATTTGAACCCAAAATTAAAGACCAACAAGATATTTTGTGGATTGCTACTTTTGGCTCCTCCATTTAGAACTTACCTGTACGAAGATAAAAATGAGCAATGAGATTGCTTTCCAATAATGGATTCTTCATTTCATAGTAAAATCTATGAAGATATTGTAAGCAACTTAAATGGCACGTATTTTCTTATTTAAAACATTTAAATCACTCTAGGGAGCTAGGAATGGACCACTATAACCATGCATTTAACTTTTAAAAAGAAATTGTCCTTAAAAAATGACACTAAAACCGCAATGGAATGAATTCATAACGTTATGCACCAATTGTAGGAGCCCTTCTT
>VACF01001525.1:0-211728 GCA_006891605.1 Pleurozium schreberi | reverse complement strand
CGTGTCGACATCCAAACTGTACAACTTTCCCACTGGTTTTGAATCAAAATTGATTGCAGTATTGGTATATAAACAGTGCCGATACCACAGGAATTTTCAAAGGCAGGGAACAGCACATACTTCGTGTAGAATTTTTCACTACGTTTGCGAAAGTGGAAAGCCCTCTTGAGGATGTAAAAATGGAGCATACCTGCCATGTTTTCAAGCAGGCATTGCGCCACAGGCTTGGCATCCGAGTAGAGTATCTCCACTTCCGACACACACAAGCTGCCCGTCCTAGCCAGTATGGACTCAAGCACATGAACACCTGCTCTTCCCAATCACAAAATGATCACAAACTTCATCGCTATGATTTTGAACATTAGCTCTAAATGCTCATGAAAAATCGTGCCACCGCAATTCATTACTGGACAACACCCCTATAGTGGGCCAGAAAGGCGCACCTCTTGAAGAAGTTCGTCCGGGAGAGATCGATGCAATAGAGAACTCTCAAACACAGGCTTGCTGCTCGTGCTGCCGACTGGGGCCACAGGCCGCACCCTAATTCCGTACAAACCTGTCAAACAGAGTTATGGACACACCCTTGTCGTAACAATCAGATGGAAAATAGAAGCTCCTTGCGACGGAAGAATTGGGAATTGGGAAGAATCAGAACTCACTGAGCCAAGGCCGCTTGGTTTCTAGCAACTGAATATTGTCATATCGCAAAGATCCGCTTTGGGCAGGTAACAGCGTCGCCATAGAGCCCGTTTCAGCTGCGCAACTGGCATTCAGAAGCACAGGTCGCAGTTCAGTATCTTCCTTCTCAAAACGTGGACTTAAACGACCACAGCAGAGAGGAGATCCTCAAGTGGAAGTGAAATTGAGGAAATATCGAAGAAGGGAAGCTCACCGGTGGTTGAATTCCGAAGACGCGTGGTATAAATTCAGAGAATTGAATCGGTGTCTCGTATAAACCCTAAATTAAGAATCGCAGAAACCCAACTTCCTTCACAGAAAAAGATCAATCGAGACTGCACGATTCCAGTGAACAGGACGAGCCGAGTGACATGGTRGACAATTGCCAACTTACATCCACAAAAAATACACAAAATGGCTAAGACAACCACCCGAAACGCAAAATCATATACCCAATTCGCAAGACTTGAAACGCCAAAACTCATAACCACAACGACAGTCGAAGAAAGATGGAAAAGTAAAAAGCCAAGGCACCGGAAAAGCCAACGGAACCCGACGCCGAGGTTTCAGGAGGGGAAAGCATACCCTATCACCGTGTCCTTAGGGCACAAGATCTCTGCAGTTTGGTTTTCCAAGGTTCCGGTATCACGAAGTGTTTGATTTCGACCATTCGGTTCTCGCACAAATTTAGTTTTGTAGCCATGTATCGCTAGTTTAGCCACAATCCTGTCAAGGCAATCTGAATTGTTCTTTTCTCTTTACTCACAACTTGCACAACTCTTTCCGATCGCGACTCTTCGACTTCGCTTGTTTATGTTTCTCCTCCACCTTTTAGCTTCCTGCATTCTCTTGTAGATTCCGACGTCTTCTTCTTCCTCCTTGTGTTTTGCTTCCGCTGGGGGTGCTTCGTTCTTTTCGTTCTCGTAGTTCTTCTCATGCCCTAATTTGTTCCGCGTCCGCACTGCTGCAATCATGAAGACCACGAAGGGTGGAAAGGTCATGAACCCCACCGATGCCTACCGCAAGGAGCTCCGAAAGAAGGAGCTCAAGCGGGTAACGTCTCTCACTCCCTGGATTGGTATTAGGGTTATGCGGTCGATTTTTTTTTTTTTTAATTGGCTTCATCGATTTGAATCTATGGGTGTTCTTGCGACCTAGGGTTTAATTTTTCGTTATTTTGGTGTGGACAGAACAAAAAGGAACGCAAGAAGGTGCGGGAGGTGGGGATTCTGAAGAAGGATCCCGACGCTATCAAGGAGCAAATCCAGAAGCTGGAGATAATGAGTGTGTGGTTTTTCCTCCCCTGCMCCRCTGTTTTGATTTTCTGTTGTTTATTGAAAAAATTGTACGTGGTTTTGTCATGATCTTACTATTGAAGAGTATCATCTCTTGATAAATGTCATCACCTCCAAATAGTGACCTAAAGTTCTGTGCCTTCAGTATCTTCAGTACGTGCGATTTAGAAGATTCTTTCTCATTTTTGGATGCATCTTAGAACTACTGGTATTGCATTGACGAGCTCCTAGCAGTTGAAGAAGGCAGGGACCTTCATGGACTGTTCGGTTGATTTAAGGCATATCAGAGAAAGAGTTGCACTCCCTTCATAATCTTTCGTAAACCATATTGTAATCTAGAGCCCCTTACTAGAGTGCGTCCACTAACTGTCTTTTGTTTGTAGGGATTCTTTTGCTTGCAGTTTTGAAAACTGGTGTTTGTCGGTGAACYTTTCTGTTGGCAGATGGTGGAAATGGTTGAGTTTGTGACCATTTGAGCAACATTCAAGGGGTGGTAGCCTGGTCTGATTAGGTGGGACTTGACAGGCAATTTTTGCTTGAGTKCATTAGTGAAGGAAAAGAATGTGCTGTTTGTGATCTGATCTGCAGTGACTCCCTAGGCTAGATCGTTGTTGCAGGKATTACTATTCAAAACAAATTGTATTCAACGGCTCGTGGACGAAACTGGGAGGCAAACATAGTGACATCRTTTTGTCCGCCTTTCCTTTACCTGCTTCGGAGAACCTGTCTCACAACTGATCGGACTCCCAACTAATTTCGTGACAAMGTATCTCGAGCGCAGTAGTATTCAGGACCACCAGTGGGTCCTTTGCTTGATATTTGCATATTGATAATGGGCTTGTTCTGCATGTCTCAGAGGCCGATGGAGCGTTGGACAAAACAAGGCGGCATAAAAAGAGGCAGCTTGAAGAYACACTGCACTTGGTTATGAAGAAACGTAAGGTATCGTATTGCCATGTGCCTTAGTAGCTCGTAATGCCAGTGTTGTATATGCTGGACTGTATGTTGGAAGATTCTGGGCATAAAGCTGGTCAGGTGGCTCTAATCCAATTGAAATCATTATATTCATCCAGTTTATGTCTATTGCCCTGTGCTCATGTAGTCTTTTGCTGGTTGATATTATTGTAAAACGATTGGATTCTTGTTGGAMTTGAAGAATGTTCARCGTCTGTGTTGAAGTATCGTTTGTTGTATGACAGGAATATGAGGACAAGATGCGKGAAAAGGGAGAGGAGCCTGTCATGTTCAGGTATTGTTCAGTTTTGGTGGTCGCCCCGCAACTAGAATGTTAAGTTATGCAAGTGCTGCAGCATAGCTGAATATATCTTACAGAGTGTTTATTGGTTCWCTCTGTTSTACATGCACTCTGCRTTCACCTAATGATTGTTTTTACCTGAATTGATGCAGTCACTTGCCCACCCCTAGGAGACGTGCAACAGCAGAAGAAGAAGAACGTGCTAAGCATCCAAAGCCTGAGGTGCGTAACTCAAACTGTTGGTTTTCACCCAACTGTTTGTAGCAGTGAAATGAATTCTGATGCCGTGATTTGGTTTCTCGCTTTTCTATATGAAATCCTTAGCTAAGTGGTATTTGATATACCCTTAGCGAAGGGTTTAGATTTACTAGTTCACGTCTCTGGATTTGGCCAATATATGTTCTCTTTTTATATTTATATGTGTGAGAGGCTTAATTTTTGAGACAAAGTATTGTGGTTATGAAGTCGCTGAATTTTCATAAAGTTTTAGTGTACGAGAGGGTAAGGCACATTGCTTTCATGAGAGTTTACAMATTTGTTCTGAGTTTAATCTGCTTAGTATTCCTAGGATGGGCTGATTATTGGGATACTACAAAGTTTAATCAATAGACACGTTTGACTTAATTGTGTGCCCAGGATTCCGTGTACTTCCATCCCGCGCTAAACCCTAGTGGAGCTCCACCGATTGGCAAACGTATTTCAATTTAATCGATTATGGCGTGGAGAACAAAAGTGAGGCTCCCCCACCATGGATGCCGGAGTTGCTTCCGGCCTTGAGTATGGAGGATGCCATGTATTTGGATTTCATCGAGGCTTGAAGCACAAGAGAGGGAGGCTCTGCTCCCCCACCAACAACGGTGTTGAGGCTCCAATCGTGGGCCTCCAAGCTGCCTCGAAGCTGCCGTCAGAGGATGCCATTGAATCACATCCATGGCTCACTAGCAAGTGCAAAAGGCTACATTGCAAAAGTGCAGTGATGACTACCTGGCCTTCTGTATGTTGCAAAGCCCTGCAACAGAACATTCAAATGAAATGAATGCGAAACTTAGATATCGCATGTAAAAAAGTAAATATGATTGAAAACAGGTTCAAAGTGTGATTCAGTGGTGTTCTTAAACAGACACTGAAACACTTGAACAGATGCATACCTGGTCTCTTCAATATAGTGTACAGACACACATTCATTGTTGAAGAAATTTGGGTCACCTATTTAGCACATGGATGATGCTTTGATCATTCTGTGCTGTGAAATAAACTGATACATATGAACCATTCTATTTTTATATGTTTTGGCACTGTCTTTTTGGTCACATTTCCACATTAGGCATGTTCTTTGACTGAAGTGATTTTTGTGTCTGAAGTGGTTTTCGTGTCTGCTTTCCATTGAATGAGATGTTTTCCGGAACGTTACACGCACGAAAGTGCTTGCGCATAGCACCTTCTCACTTGAGTTTTGATACATTCGCTAGAATCCACACTTCTCTCTCTTGGAAGTCAAATTAGTTTAGTAGTGTAAAGTACACTAATCTCGCTACTCTTGATCACTAATCTGTCCTGGAAGCCGATTAGTTCAGTGCTATTGGCGAGCTGGTGACCTTAAATGACGAGCTCGTGACCGTGGAAATCATCAATTTTGATACCATGGGAATCATTGGTTTAAGAAAATCCAAAGAAACGCATTATTGGAGCAAACAATCAAGTTAGATACAGATTCACTTGTTGCAAAGTGAAGCTCAAGTGAACTTAGAAAGAAATGATACTCGCCATAACATGATACGACGGCATTGCGCATGTGCTTCCCATGAATTGAACTTCAGATTAGTGACTAAAAAGCTCTTACCAAATACTCCGTAATACTTGCTTTGAACATAGTGACAGTTTTGAAAGGAAGTGAGGCATGCAGAATAGCTCCTCAGTAGAGTCACGAGCTCCACATAAGGTGGGTACACCCAAAAGCGCCACAAATTGGTACTATGTCTAGTTATTATAATTAGGCTGATCAGAATTTCATATTGTCTTGTTGACAAATGAAAGCACAATCCAATGCACCAGAAAATGCAGCATTTGGTTACAATATGCAAAAGTTATTAAGGGTCAAAGTTTGTTTCTGAAAGCACCATCTACAGTCTATATACATGACTGATTTTGGAAATGTTGATGGACTGTAGATGGCGCTTTAAGGTCAGGTGCACTTTTGGGTGTACCCACCTTAAATGCCCAAATAATACAATCCAAATCTCTTACAACAAGAAGAACTAGAGAAGCTGGGCATAACCTGAAACTCAAATCCTATGAACTGTCACAAAATCGACCGGTTCAGGAACCTGGGTTGCCCTTCCAATGACGGACATTAGACATAATCCCCTCCTGAGTATAAAATTCTGGACGCTTGCTTGTATTATACAGCTTCACGAACGGAACACATGGACTAACAATTTCAACCCGAGAGCAAACACCTTTCGTTGAACATATATGAGCATTTCCTTCACAATTGCAACAATATATTTCATCTGAAAGCCCCCAAGTGGCTAATTACAATATGTACAATATGAAGCAAAGGTATCATCAATGTGTATATAATTATTTATTTAAGCAGAATGGTCCTGACTAAAACATACCCACCTATCGTCTACTGCAAAATCCATTCTGTACGTTTCCATGTTGCGAGTATTTTTTTTAATACAAAAAAATTCAGATTTTTTTTTGTGAAAATTTGAAATTATTGTGTGATTTTTTGAGTTAAAAGTGAAGATAATTCAAATCTAATCAGTCAGTCCAGTGTATGTAATACTACAGAATATCATGGAGTAAGAAAATTTATATTGACTTCCTRTAACTAGAAAATCAATAGATTGTGGGTAAATGCCCAAGGTTGACATTGCAATAAAGTATTCAATCTTAGGAAAAAATTCAAATTTTGAAGTTTAAGCAGAATCTACAGTTTATTAGCTTCATTTGGCATTGCTTAGGCTTATTAGCTTCATTATATTGGTTAGGTTCAAGTTTATTACCTTCATTTCATTGGTTTATTTGCTTCATTTGGCATTGGTTAGGCTTATTAGCTACATTATATTGGTTAGGTTCAAGTTTCAAAAATGATCCTTTTATGGCTCAAATTCAAATCAAGAAAAAGAGCTTGAAGTTGTCAAAAAGCACTACACAAAGGATTAAGCATCTTCTTACATAAAAGAAAGTCAACAATACCACTAAAGAGAGGATTTCAACACGACCTTTTTATAAAAGTGCTCAACAAAATTCCTCCAAAAAAATTGCATGAAGAATTGCAACAAATTGCTTATTCCTATCTTTTCGAGGTGCAAATTAAAATATCATCCAAAGGTCATTTGCTCCATGATATTTTATGTCAATCCTAAAAATGGAAGACCTATCACCAAGGTACTTTGCCAAAAATGATCCAATTTTTGGATTTCCTCATTTCTACAATAAGTCTCTCTACAACTTTTTGGCCTCACCATCCTTTGAAGGTTACACCTTCAAAAGACCTACAACCAAGATTTAGATGCTTTAATAATTTTGAAGAATTAGAAGCCCCTACATGAATTTATTTACTATTCTTTGTAGAAATCACACACCTTGTGTAATCCATAAACATTGCTCGAGTCCAAATTCAAAAGACATCAACTTCCATTCTGTCTCAATAGCGTTTGAATGGGTTCACTGCTAATGTAAATGTAAGCTCTAGTCAAATCAGGCATCATCAACCAAAGGTCTTCAGAATATAATCCAATGCAAGTTATAAGCCAGATGTAGCAATTAGTCATCCATCCTCACAAGAGCATATCCTATTGAAATCACAATTTGGATGCTCTTGTTTGAATAGAAGAACATAACAGGTAATTACAAGGGAAGGTACTCTACATAYTGAATCTACTCCTCCAATGCCATTTTGTGGACACGAACACAAGTAGTGCTACAATACTGGTAAGAATGTCTAGTGAAAGGGACCTTTCCTGCCAATGATGCCTTACAGCATGAGCAGACGTTCTGGGGGGCTGAAGAAGAGGAACCGGAGTTTGCACTCGCGTTATCAGTAGGACGTTGGTTTGAACTAGCAAGGGCTCGTAATCTGAACTCAGCAGCTGCCGCTCGTGTCTCTCTCTCCTGGGCTTGCGCCTTCAACATTGCCTGGAACCATATCACAACGACATAAACCTTATTCCCAATGCCTCACATAAAATATGTACTCCGTAGTAGATACGCAGGAGTCATAAGGTGRTTGTCGGGAAAAAACCTCTCATCAATACTACGACCCTCAGAACTTGGAGTCACACAGCTCTCTGCTGGGGTTGTCTCTTTTCCGACCACAATGTGCCATGCGGCGATGAAAGAAACAAGAGAGAGCTATAACAATAAAGTATGGGGTTGTGCCTCTAAATTACAACAAAGGACATACCTCTTGATACTCTTTCGACTTTGGATCTAATAATTTAGAACTCATGTTGAACATATCTTTTACGCGGTTCTTGTCATAGCGAACACTGGCTGCTCCTGCTTTAGCTGCCTGCTCTGCTGCCTCCTCAGCTGCCTTGGCCTCCGCTTGTGCCTGCGTAATCCAACAAGATTTAAGGAAAGCGGCCTTACGAACATGTGRAGATGCATCAAAGAACTATTGCGTGGGAAGTAACAGAAATTGAGAGMCATATTGATATTTCCAGTGTGAGTCCAAGATTACTATAATCAAACCTCATCTGCAACACATTACCAGCGAAGATACTAAAAGAAGCTGACCTCTCCATTGAACTTTAAAAGGAATAGATTGTTCAAACAATTCAACGTTACACCTATAAAGAAGTTCATGAAGGATCAGTTTAATAAATTATGATCTAGAACGTGATGAACCAAGGTTTGAGACGWGTTAATCAACATTATAATAAATGATGCGCGTARTGAAGGAAAACCTGCTTMGCTCTTTCTTCCGCCTTTTTCAGCTTTTTACGTTCTTTCTCTTTCGCTTTCCTCTTAGCATCCTTCTCCGCCTGCGACAATTWTGATAGGTCAGCAGTCTATWCTCASAGAAACACTAAATACAGAATCTTCACATRTAAAAATATGCGATACTAACTAGCAAACAATTATGAGCATCTCAAACTCGAAACATCATGGACTCRGATTGTAGAAGTTCAGGGTCTCCRTGTCAGCTCGATGAGCRTCTATTACCTGCTTTGCCAGTTGGGCTGCTTCTAGTTCATCCGTCAAAGGACTTGGGACACTAGCTGCATGCCAATCCCACTTGCTAGGATGTTGACCCATAAATCGACGGAAGATATTGCGGGTTTCCTTGTCTTTCGCGATTGAATACGGAGTTCTACCCAATTTATCTTTTGAACACGGATCAGAATCCTCCTCTAAAAGTTTATGGACGCTGTCAGTATCTCCAGCTTTGGCCGCTACGTGCAGAGGAGTTAACCCCAGCTCTTCTTCCAAACTTTTTGATTTGTCTTCCACTTGCTCCGTTGCTACATGATTTTCCACTGGATGGGGCTTAGCCTTTTTCTTGTCAGGAGGCTTTCCTGCTTGATTTCCGGAGGCTTCCCCTCGGAGCGCTGCCAGTCCATCAGGAATGCCTGTAGTCACAGAAAGTATGTGCGAGTCTAGTTTCTGAAACAAACTAAGCAAGAAACTAATTCGTTTAGCTTCTTTCAAAGTAGGTCTACGTATGGTGAATGGTATCTTTCGTATCCTCCGATCGTTCCGGTCTAACACCGCATTTTCCCCTCCAAATAGGGTTTGTGCATTGCTCGAAGGAGCGTACACGAATATATGGGATGCTGCTTGCAAGTGTTCACTCCATGAAATGAGAAGCCCTCTGATTTCCTGGGAGATCGTTTCAGTGTGGTATAGACCACAAATAGGTTAATGAGATTATCATAGAAAACTACCTGGGAAGCGGGAACCGCTAGGCTGAGCAGCATCAACACCAGCTCTCCGAATCTAAGAACCTGAGAAACTGCAATAGTCTCTAGGAACCAACAAGCAAAACTGTCACTAGTCGTGTGAGAGGTAAATTGAACTTACTTTCTGAAGAGCTTGTTCATTGTATCGACGCAGAGAGGCTCCTGCTGACTGAGGAGCTCTGCCACCAGCATCTTTCGTTGACTGCCGACCACCTGCTTTGGCCCTCACCACATACCTGCATTAGCCCAGCTAGTTCAAATGATTGCTGAACCCCTTAAGCTCAAACAAGTGAGTAACAAAGCAACACCAGTGATCACACAGCCAGTCGTTCAGCGCAACGCCAGGAAAAATAATTCTGGCTCAAGCTCATGGCATGCCMGCACATTGCTTCCAAATTCTCCAGTAATTTGTAACCCCTCAATTGACCCAACTTGGGTCTCAATTTTTTATTGCAGTACTGRTTAGGTCATATAAGGACTAYTTTCAGTTCAACACATCCAATGTTCTTCACTGAATCTAGTGATACAAAATCTGACACCATCTGAATCTGGAGTATATTTTTCCYAATATGATCAATCAATTAGCCATTTTAATAACGTGAATCCTTGATCTCTTGTAAGGGTTGAGAAAGACACTTCAGAAACACGCCACATGCAATATGAGCTGGTTTACAGAGCCCACTCTTTCCAAATTATCAGGAGTTCAGGCAAGACGAAATTCGTACCTATGAAATGTTTTGTGAGCGAGCACAGATCCGTCTTGAGAATTGAGCACCAAACCAGCAAAATGACCACCAGCAGCCAGCAATACAACCCACGTAGAAATCTTGTCTCGATTGGTCAAAGCTCTCAAGCGTCGCAAAACCTCTTCTTCCTTTAAATACAAACTACCTGCAGCAGCAGACTCATCTATCGCATGTCCTTTGTCTCCCGGTAAAACTTCCTTATCCGCAGCCACTAAAGGGCGCCAGATGCTGACGATATCTTCTGATTCTTTCAACTTAATATACAGCTGATTGCTTCGGGGTCCTTGTGAAGAACTATCCTCTGCCTCCGTCTCAGTGTCCGAACCCGAAATGCTTGAGACATCATCAGCATCACCTTGCGTTACTAGCTCAAACTCGTCTTCGTTCAGCACTTCTTTGCCGGCAAGCTGCCGCTTCACCTGCAAGACAGCCCGCCCTCGTTCATGAATACTTCACCCCTAAATGCGCAAGCCTATTTCCAAGTGGTCAGCAGTAGTTTGCACTCTCAATTTCACCATAAWAAATTTACAGATTCGCTGCATCTATGATTATTTATAGCAAGCCCATCACATGGTTAACTTTTAAATATCCAATTTTTCTCTAAAATGGAAAGAAATTATGGAGATTTCAGAAGCATAAACATCAAAATGATTCACAAAAAATATGAAAAGCAWTGTAAATATTACAAATTTTACAAAAAAACATTATGTTCAATGAATACATCATAATTCAGTCTAGTTGGAATCCTTGATCTAGAGACCTTGCAAGTGTGATTTCAAACTCAATTTTCTAAAATAAGTTCAAGTCCCTAAAGTAGAGTAGAAACTGGACTTCGAGAACTTCATTTTGCCAGTTAGGCTTATGAGCAAACGAAATAATTTCCAAGATCAAAATTTAACCAGAAAGAGCTTCTTGGGCATTSAGGAGTTAAATCTAAAGTTTCAAAAATGTTCTGTCAGACACTTGACCTTATTGCGTGTCACACCCACAATCCACGACGGAATTGAACAACCAAAACGGAAAACAAAAATACAGAATCAGATGAACAATGTCTCACATTGAACTTGTGAAAGTCCGATTTAAAGTGGGAGCGCTGTTCCTCCAGGGATTGAAACGTAGAACCACAACCATGACAACTCCAGCTCTGCAACGAAGTCTCGTCGGTTACATCTCGGGCAACTCCTGTATCCAATGGCTTGTCGGCTTCCTCTTCAATTCGCAATCCCTGTAACCCTAACCCTAATTCCGAAGTAGGAGGAAGCCCGGCCAGAGCCTGATCGCGATGCGTGAAGAGAAGGGCATCGTCGAAGAACCCAGCGGGCGCCGAGAAGAGAGTGGGAACGTCCGGTGGCGCCATAACAGCGAGGTAAGCAACCAAGATGACTTAGGTGCTATGGCGACACCATGAGCCACGCCAATTGAGAAAATGCCAATTGAAAAATGTCAATAGGAGAAGAAAGCAGATACGACGACAGATGAAGTATCGATCAAGGCGACTGCSGCTGCCGAGAAAATCACAGAATTCTGCAACATAAGGAAAGCAAGGGACGCCTTGGAAGAGACGGCATTGACGCATCGAGAGTAGCCTCACCGGGAAAGTTGAACCCCTTTGAAGTGATTTCTCTTCGAGCTTTCCGTCCCAGTGAGAAATTAATTTTTCATTTTTGAAGAAGTGCCGAGATGGCAACCACTAATACTTTACCGAAGKAATGTATTTTTTAAATCATTCATGCTTTAAACAAAAATCGTTTAATTTAATTTATTCATGCATTTATTCATGCATTTGTTCATCCATATTTGGTGATTTTATAGAGATGGAAAAAAAACTGGCAAAAAAAAGTGACTACTTCACAAACTTTACAAGGTGAAAATCTTGCAATGGTGCTAAATTTGGTCCATGGTACATAAAAAAATTGATTAACACAAATGCAAAAGAATTCAAACACACCAAAATTGGCCTTTCAAGCCCAACAAAGTCTACATTCTAAGCAATGAAGAGGCTCCTTATAAGGATGATACATTGCAAGGTTTGAGCCAAATACTTTCTCATTCATTCCAAGATATATATGAATTCTAACAAGACAACCATCTACCATGACCAATTTGATGGGATTATGGAAAATAGTACTACCTTTGTCCCAAAATGATCTTCCTATTGGACAAAATGATTTGGATTAAGGCTAAAAGAACATTTTTAAAACCAATTTTGCACTATAAGTGAATTTTGGTGCACTCCTAGCATTCTAAGAAACTTTTGAGTTCCAAAGCCCTTTTGAAAGTGTAGTTTGGAAATATTAAAAAGTATAATTTTGCGGGCATTTCTAAAGAGCACCACTTGTCAATTAATTGTTGAATGTGAAGTCATCATTTTGTAAGCATTCAATATACACCCAAGCCCAAGTGTACCCCTTTGTTTTGCCTCCGAAAAAAATGCAAGAAGAGACGCAAAAAAATAAGAATGAACAATGTCGATTAACCCTTTAGTCATTTCATTTTGTCTTTTGATTGATGATTCCATGGATGAAGGGAGAAATAATACTTTGAGTTGTTTTGTTAGTCCCACATAGCAATCAAAACCAACTCTCGCCGATTTGCAACAGCACAAAGTGCAACAAGAAGATCATTTTGAAACAAAACATTAAGGCCAATGAGAAGATTGTTTTAGACAGATGGTACATAGTATATTTAAATAAATATATAGGCAAAAATAGGCAAAATTTCAAAAATTAAATGATTGAGGCATTGAAGGGTTAAATAAAATATCACATTGTCATCAACTCTATCATCATTCATTGGAAAATTGGAAATTAATATTACATTACAACATCAAATTGAAAATTATTTCATGTTTTTTTGTATCAACTATATATCAAAAAAAGTAAGTGCGTGTTGTATGTTGTTAAGGCTAATATGTGTATTTTTGTTCATTTGTAAAAAGTTATGCAAATTGAAAGGAAGTCCTGACACAATGACTCCAGATGTGCTATTTATTAACATTTGTTCCATTTATAGTCAATTTATAGCAATATTTGCAGTTTATTCATAGTAGTCTATGGGAAGTTAAAAAGCGTTTGTTGTCATATAAAAAATTGAGGTCATACAACAACTAAGATTATTTTTACATAAAGCTAAAGTCAAAGATCATGTAGTTGTAATTGAATTGATAGCCTCTAAACCACGTATACTTGAACTTCAATAATTTTTAGTTTTAGAAAGCTTCAAAAGAGAATATTTTTGCTAACTTTTATTGAAATTTTTAAAAACATTTTTTAATACACTAAGAACATAATCAAATCTAAAAACTAAACACTGCTTTGATCTTTTACCTTACTATTCAAATTTTGTGAACTTTATAGATTGATCATTTTTGTTTCTTCAATGGAGAATTATTCTATGTGTTGATTGTTTACTTTTTTAAATCCAAGTAAATGATTTGATAATAAGGATTTGGCTCTTTGACTAGTCAATGGTGAGTGATCTTATGGTTGTCATAGAGCTTGATGCCTCTCGTGTTGACTTGTATTTTCCTTTCTTTTAAAAGTTGGGCTTAACTTTCTGTTTCACATACGAAATGTAAAAATGAATTAATTATGTTAATTGCGTTCTGCCTATCGTAAAGTTTAAAGTAGAAATAACTATATTGACTTCTATTAAAAATTGTTTTTTCAACATTATTTACAAAAAATATTGTAAAAGATAAACTTTTTTTAATAGGTTTTCTAAATTTATACACTATTTTCAAAAACACATTGTTCCACTAAGTTTTCTATTTATTATCTTCCTTTAGTAGTAATATCTTGTAGGCTCAACTCAAGTTCTCATTATATTTTTTTGACCTTAAGCAAATAAGTGTATTTAATCATAGATGGAATATACGCAACCATTTTGCACCCTTTCAAAATCCAAGGTGATGAGATACTAAGATAGATGGTAGTAGGAGCTTTCACCTTGAATTTGGACTTCCAAATGTGTTACTCACCTAAAAGTGACATCTTCACTAGATGTGCATCTAGTTAATCAACATCATTCTACCTCCATCCTTTATAATTTTTCATCAAATATTCAAATGAAATCCATGTTATGTTTCCAGTAAAAAAATTAAAAAATCTCATAAGTCTAATAACTATGATAGGGTTTTTAGAAAATAACTATGACCTAACAAATAAGTGGCGCTTTGAAGAGTCCTACCTTAGCACAAACAAGACAAGAYCTAACACCATTGTAGTCAACCAAAAATGATCCAAATATTGGATGAATATGTCCACTGTTTCATCAAAAACTATAAAAGTTATCTATTAGATGCTTCTATCCATGGCATTAAAAAATCTAATCTTATTGACAGTCACTTGCCTAAAAGGCAATCCAAAAATGAATCAAAAATCTTCTTGAAGCAGAGTATGGATCTTATTGCTTGCCCAAAGTTTGCGCATTAAGCGCATGCAAAAGTAAATAGTAAATAGCGCTTTGACTTTGTGCCCTTAAATGTGATGTTTGGCAAGTCATATTAAGTATCGAAGCAAGTCTAATAGGTTGAAACATTCCAAAAAACTTTTTTTTTAATGATTCTCTCAAAACCAAGGCCAAGGGGCTTAACGTCTTGTTTAACCTTAAATGTTGTTGAGGTCAAGAAATGCACTTTGAATGACTTTGCATGTGACAATAGGATGGAAAAAACATTTTTCATCTAGTTTTTTTTTTAAGTTGCTTGTCAATATATTTCAATGAGTAGTATTGCAATTTTCCTCGTTATGGATTGTATGTTGGCTATTCTAAAGAAGAAGATGTTTTATCCGGCTTGGATCACCCTTGAAGTGCATTTTGGCCATTTTTTGTTGTGTACTCTTAACATGCATATCACCCATAAAATTGATATTTTTTGAATTTGAGTCCGACTAATAAAATGAAGTTTATCAAGTGTTGTTTCTACTCGAATTGGAAAATTTGGAAAACTTGAAAATTCAATATTTAATGGAACCAAATAGAGTGATGGCCAGATAGTGAGGCTTTTGAGGTACTTACTTCCTTTTATAAGTACATTGTGATGAAACTGTTGATTTTGTGAAAAACTAGAGATGGAACACGCAATCATGTACTTGGAAGAGATACATGTGTCACATACGTAATGGCTGACAAATAGACTTAGGTGCTTTTGAATTCCCCCCTCCACATTTATGTTTTTGAAATCTCTTGCCACCTACAAACAACATGAAATATCCATTTGTATAGTTCATATCCATATTTCATATGAATATATATATAGTACCATATGTATCACATATTCTATTTTGTATTCTGAAAAAATCATTGGAGGGGGGGGGGGGATTTTTGATGGACTTGGATCAACGGCTCTTGATTTTTTGCAGGAAATTGGTGAGAGGGGCAATTGTCATTTTGTCATTTTGGGCTCATTGTCATTGTGTCATTGTTGCAGGACGTTAACCCCTAAAGGCCTAGTGTGTTTTCAGGCTTAAAAACATCATTGCTTTCGAAGTGTTGCAGGTCTAAATGTCACTAAGGTATAGAACTCTGAACAATACAATCTTGTAGAGTAGGTGTCTTAGATGACGTGAATCAAATTTGAACTCATTTGACCATATAGATTGAAAGATTATAATGTTTTACTGCTAAAATAGAATGCTCAAATTTTCTTAGAAACACATTTGGAGGTCAAATGTGATTTTTAAATCTACTCAAATGAAGACAATTCAAACTACAGAGTGCTTCAAAAATAGCATACACATACATTGGTGAAAGAAAATATTACTCATTTCACTCATTGTGTTTGCAAAATGGGTTTGAAATGTCAAAAAATAGTTGCAAAAAATTCATCCATGGCTGAACCTCCTTCTACTAAAATGCTTTTCAATCACTCAAAACTTCTTGGATTGATATGAAATTTTAGCCATACAAACTAGACTGGTACGCGCAACTTTTACAATAAAAATGATTGGAAATGGACATTGTATGAAGAAGATATAAGCCTCCAAAGTTCACTATAATCCAAAAATCTCTAGATTTTGAACTCCAAATTGCTCCCAAAAATTCCAAACAACTTGGGTTGACATAAAATTGTTACCACAATAACTAGCCTTCAAGGGTAACATAACCCAACAACTCTTATTAAAAAAAACATTTGATGGAGATACAAGCCCCCAAAGTTGCAGCCATCAAGTGCAATTTGGTGATCTCAAATTGAACGTGTAAACTTTGATTGGCTCCCAAAACATTTGTACATCTTGGATTGACCTGAAAATTTTACCACAAAAACTAGAAGAAAGAGCGCAAATTTTCCAACAAGTTTTATTGAATTTGGACATCGGATGCAAAAGTTACAACACTTTGAATTGAACTTTTAGACTATGAAGACATTTTTAGTCCCTTGGGGCATGTAGGGGTTAAATCCTCCATTCGAAGTGGGTCCAAAAGGGTAATTTTTGGATTCTTTGGAGTTAAAAGTAAAAAAAGCCCCATATTTTGAGTTGTGTTTAGGGTATGGTCTAGACCTCTCCTAGCTAATTTGGAGTCTCTGATTGCAAATATGAATTTAACATTTGCAAAATAAATTTATGTAAATAATAAAAAATTCTTGAGTTTTTACCTAGGATAATTTTAGCCTCTTGGGCCGACTTCAAATTGAGGATTTGACGTCCAACATCATTGTTAGGCTTGAAATTTGATTCATCGGTTAAGGGTTAATAAAGTTGCAATTCTGTCATACACAATTTGATTCTTTGTCATCCAAAAGACACAAGACATCCGTCATGGCGTTCAAGGATTAACTATTGCTCCGTGTTCACGAGAAGAGTTGCTCTCTAACTTAGTCTCGGTTGGGACTCACGAGGCTTGCACATTGACAAAGCCTGTGCAACCAATAACTGCCACGGGCCTTCTGCAGCTATTATAAGTAACCTTACAATTCAGTTCTAATCCTTTCATATCCAAAAAACAAGTGTCAGCCACTTTGACTTAAACGCAACAGCCTACAAGTGTCCAACGGATAACAAAGAATCCTTCTGGTTTAAAGTAAATCATCCCATTGTGGTCAGAATTGGAGTAGGCCTCATTGTAGTCAAAATTGTAACGGTGGTGTACATTAGAGAACTCAAATATACACCACCATTACAATTTTGATCACAATGGGGCCTACTCCAATTCTGACCGCAATGGAATTATTTACCTTAAAGCATAAGTGCAGATGTTCATCCTTGGAGTTTTGCGTAGAAAGGGGAGGCCTTGCACAATAGTTTGATCTGCAATTAAAGTTTTTGAGGGGTTTTAAGCAATTGATTGACACGGTACAAAAAGCGATGATTTCCACAATGACCAATTTGATGTTCAGAGGTTAACCCCTTAACCCTTAAATGCCCAAGGCCTGTTTTCAGCTTCTAGAAATTTGCTCCAAGTTGAACAAAAACAGAATTGTATCAATTTTCTTGAATCGTAACCGTACAAATTTAAACTAGACATGTTAGAGATTACATTGGAAAAGAAAACACATCAATATCACTTATGAGTTGAAAGATTATAATGATTAACCAAGAAGGTGTCAAAACTACAAAAAAATTTCAATCAACTTTTCACATGATGAATCATTACATGTTTTCTGAGGCTCGGAGAGGGCTGTGAGTTCCTTGCTACGTTCCTACTTTCCCGTAGCACTGCAGCAGCAGCCTGACGTGGCGAAGCGATAGCCACGTCAGATTTCTTTTTTGTAAAAAAAAAAAAAAAAAAAAAAAACATTCTTTTACATTTCAGTGTTAATTTTTTTTTTTTTTGTAATATTTTTCTGACAACAGCCAGCCGTTCTATCACTGCATTGGGAACAGTGAGGGAAACAGGCCTGAAACGGCCCTCTAGAAGCCTCATTTCTCATTTAATGCTAAAAAGTTCGTCAATCAAAATACATGAGGTTATAGGGCTTAGCGTGTACAACCCCAATCAATTTATAGCTTCTCAAAATCTATTCCACATTTTTCTTAAATGAATTTCTTATGCGATTTTCTCTCCACGATCTAGTGTATTTGAGGCTCTTTTCCAAGAGCCCTCAACACTAGGAAAAGTCAAGATTATACAATGTACCCTTGCACAAAATCTTGAGTAGAAAAATCATAGTCATTTATTTCCCAGATCGGATTTTTGATCCTAAAGCTAGACCTTAATAGGCATCTACCAAAAATACAAACTACTAAAAATAGCAACTTAATTAGGTTTTTTTCAACTTCAAAGTTCTGTCAACACAACATTTTGGTGCCTCAAGCATTTAGGGATTAAAGTCCGAGCATCCAAAAAGTGGTTACGCCTTGGTCAACCTTGATTGCAATTTTCAAAAAAACTTTTTTTGAAATTTGATTTAAACTAAGAAAACGAAGCTTAAGAAGTTTTGTACCTACTCCATTTTAAAATTTTGAAAAATGTCAAAAATTGAAAGAGTTACTGCAATTGAAAGCTCCATGTGTTAGAATCCAAATAACACAATATGGTGTGTTTTCCATTCATATTTTCTTTTCTTGAAATGAATTTTATTTTTAAATTATAAAATTATGTTTCTCATTCTACCATTCATTTATGGTAAAAATTACAGATTATTCAAAAATATATTAAAATTTAATTCATTTTATTTCTACCTTTAGCCTTAAAAATTCACAATAATTTGATTTTTCCATCAAAATTATTGAAAAAATATGACAAAAATAGAAAATGACTTTTTACAGTAGCAAAAATTATAAAAATCTTTAACATCAATTAAATAAAAGTATAAATTTGGTTTCATAACTGAATTTGACTCAAGGTCTTTGTCGTTGTTGTTTTGGGTGTAAAAAATAAAATAAACATTTGAAATTTTTTCACTAATTTTCATTGATAATTTTACCTCTTGAAAATTTCAAATGATTTGAATTGTTTTTGATAGTTTTGCTCATTTATGTACAAATTTTGCAATAAAAATGATAACAATTATAATTTTTTACTCAATAAATTGAAATTTCTCACAATGATATAGAATCTAGAGTTTCAAGTAACAAAAATATAAGAATATTTGAGTTATTCGTAAAGTACAATAAACCGGGGTTTAAACCCATGAGTTTTTTGAAAAAGTCGGTTGAGTTAAAAAAGTAAAAAAAAGGTGGGTATGAAACTTATTTTTCCATCAAAATGGTGCCTAAAAAAATTTGGTTCCCACTTTTGAAGTCGTGTGACATAAGTAGCTTGCAAAAAAGTTTGATGCTTCAACTATAGTTGCCTTCTCAACTTCAAAAAAAGTCATGCCCAAAGTGGGGGGGACTTTACAAATAACTCAATTGTTTGAACACAATTTCAAAGGTTGAATTTAGCTTAGACATGATGTTTGACCATTTCAGAATGGATCCCGTCTTTTAGGGGTTAACCATCTTTTGGCAAATCATCATCTTCTTTGGCTAGGCTCCCAATTCATCAAACAGTTTTGCAATCCTTCCTACAATTGCACTCATCTTTACAATAATGGTTACATACTAATTTTGTTTCACACAAAACTCATAGAAATACTAATAATTAGCAAGACAAATGATTAACAACTATGATAGTCCTTATGTAAAATCTTGTCACTTATTTTGGCTAATTTTGTATTTCTAAGGTAGAAGGACCCATAACCCATCAAATAAGGAATTCTCGACATAATCTAGAGTAGTGCTAGGCAAAACAAATATTTTCAAGGGTGAATTGACATAAATGAAGGAAATTGCAAAAAATTGGTAATTTTATCTATTGAATTGAAATTATTACGAATTTTAAAAGGCAAAAAGTGCTCTTGACCCAAAGCCAATCTCTAGATTCTTCTAATTCTGATCATTCAAAAACTATTTTTCAACACATTGCTTCCTACTTTCTTATGCACTACTTTGGAATATGTATCATGAACTTTTAGTTTCAACCTTGAATAGGAGAAAAAAAAAATTCTAGCGTTGGTTGGAAATAAGTCAATCTACATGTTGTCTATGGGGCATTGGTCGGTTATGGGTGGTTCTACTTTAAAGTATCTATTTTTTTTTTTTTAAATTGTTTTTTGAAGATAGGAAAATACATTATCTTTCTAGGAGTATAATTTTTATTAAAATCAATGCCCATGATATGCTACTTAAAGCCCAAAATAGGGTTTGCTGGATAGTACAAAAAATCGCAAAAAGTCTAAATAAAACTTTTAAGATTTTATTTCTCATAGAAAGTGTTTTTGCCTACGTGAGAAGATATGATTCATTATATTTGGACTAGTGATGAGAAAACTATGGACCATCTTGTTTTTCAAGCAATTTAAGCAAATTCTTGAAAAAATACAGAGTAACGTATAAGATTCATTTCTTAACACAATTTCCACAATTAAAAAAATTGTTGGTTCTTTTTTACTTGCTTGGGCAATCTCACAATTGGAATTATAATTGTGTTTCAATTCCATCTTAGACCTATTAACAATTTAGTTTTTCCTCCTATCTTGTACCTACTTCTATTTAAATTTTTTTTTAAAGAATGAAAATCAAGTGTTTTCTTTTGGGAGGGGGTTCCTAGACTTTCATTTCAATTCTTCAACATAAAAGGATTTGAAAGGCCATATTCGTTATTTCGAGACTTTTTGTAGTCTCATTTTTATCATCTATTCAAAGATAAACCACTTTATTTCTTTACTAGTATTTAAAAAAGAATAGGTAACAACACCAACTTTTAGAATTTCATTACAGGATCACTATTTGAACATTAATTATTTTTGGTTTCAATTGCTATTTTTTTAAATGAATTTTTCAACAACTAGCACTTTGTCTCAAAATCTACGGAAAATCTCAATATATCAAATATGGCCTTTTGAATTCAATATTGGTAGTGCAAAAATTTTAAACTAAGAAGATTCAAAGCCTTAAAATTTTATTAAGGCAAGGTGCAAAAAATAAAAAATTCTTCACTTCAAATGCAATTATCTTGCAATCCACACAATCAAAGTTTCATAAGTTTCTCCTAGACATTACTATACTAGTCTAGTGCAAGATCTTTCAATCGGATATGCAAAAAATACAATTTCTAAGGGGTTTTTTCCACTTTGCAATAGAAATAGTAGTCTTGAAAGGAATTTGATCAAAAAGATGTCAAGCCCATCACCAAATTACTCACTCGAAAACGATCAATAGGACCAATAGGTGAATTCTTCATTTCTACAATGATTTGAAAACTCTTCCATCACACTTTTAGGCTACCACATTGCTATAGGGTGAAGTGAATTTGGAGTCTTTCACCTCAAAGAGGGAATCAAAGTTACCAAATTTGAACCATTTGATTGTAAATACTAATTTCTTGGATATTATGCAAGACAAAGTTTCTTGACCCATGTAATGTCCTACCTTGTGGTCAAGTTAATCAATAGTGACAAAATGAATTGTATTAAATCCTAAAAGACCATTGTCCATAGGGAGATAAATGAAAGATTGTATAAGTACTATAATCCCAATTTTTGGCATGAGTTCTTGAAATTTAGAAAAAATGATTAGCTTTAGAGCTGTTATAATTTTTATTGTTTTAATTAGTGCCCAAAATTAAAGGCTATGCCATCCAAAGTAAAAACAATTGAGCATAGGCTTCTTCCACAAATTTGGAAATAAAACTTAATTCTAAATCCAATTTTTTAACAAAAAAAAATGGATAATCAAAATTTGTAATAAAAAATAAATTTAGAGGATTTAAAATGCAATAACCTAGAATGGAAATTTACCAAAAACTTGAAGTGTATTTTTACTTTAATTGTTAAAGTCTTGCAATCTAATAGTCAAAGTTTTTGGAAATTCTTCTATACATTTCTATAAGGTAGAAACATCCCAAAGCATTCTATTTTCTATTATTGTATCCTAGATTGACTACTACTAAATGTGTCCCTAGACTAAAGTCAATGTGTCTTCTAAGTGCTTAACTTTAATTTACCAATGCACGTGAAGGATACATACTTAATTCTAGTTCATTGTCCTCTGTTTATTAAAGATTTTAGGTTAGGGTCCACCTATGTGACAATTTGAGTGGTCTAGAGAGCCACCACTTTGAAAAATCTTAGAAATTACATACAACATCCAAAAAATCTATTTTTTTTTAATATTCATGATTTTCACTTGCTAATACTGCAAAACTAATTATTTTAGAAAAATGTGCCTCCAACTATGCTGAATTTCTTATATTGATGGTTTTTGGATGTTTCCACAGTACTTACCCATACAAAATCCTTTGGTTGAATATGTACTAGTACAATTTTTAGACTTTGCACTAGAAAAAAATAGATATTAAGTGAATTTTGGTAAACATAGTTATAGGATTTTGGTGCTGAAGTTGGCCTAGGTTTCACCAAGTTGATTACTTTCTTTGCAATTTTGAGACTCTAAGCCATTTCAAGAATTTTTCCATCGAATAACTCCTAAAATTCCTTGCAATCCAAACTGGGGTGATTAGGTTCTTGGATATGCTCTATAGACTTTCCATTTATCAGTTTTTCAGTAATTTTTTTAAGAAGTGCAATAAACACATAAGGTAAGACAGTCCATTGCCATTATTTCTTCCATATTGAGTAACAATTTACACAAAATTCAGAAATTGGATGGCTTTTAATATGGAGAGGAAGGATATAAATAAAAAAAATGGAGTAGGTTTGGACTTTGGGCTTGGCCTTTGGCCTTTGGAGGCTTCACACTATGGCCGGCCGAAGGCTCTAATTCCTAGTTTTTATGGCCTATTTATTGCTCATTTCCTTGGACTCTCGCCAAAGTTTGGCCACTCAATTCCACGGCCTCTCGACTTGGATGGCCATAGTGTGAAGCGGCCCTAAGAATGTTAAGTTAAATTAGCTAGGGGAGGTGAAGAAATACAAAATTGAGGCAGCACAAAATAGGGGGCAATTTTTACAATTACCTTCTGACAGGGGCAATAAGGGGGTCAGTAAGTCAGTTTGGCCTGGCCCGCTTCTTCATGGGATTATTAGTTAATTAAGTTAGTTTGTCATTTTTGAATAGTCCACCTTGGGTGAAGTTACTCCATTTGGCTGCTACGTCACTCCTCGGATACTGCCAACCCATTGCTTTATCATTCATGGATTCCAGCTACCCCCAGAGCGCAACACGTGTCACTGCCCGTCCAGGAAGCAGTCTCCCCCGGACTCCGGAACGGCCGGACAGGACTGCGAGGCGGCAGTGAGTGTTTTCTATTTTCAATACCCAACAGTCCAACACCCGTTTTCTTGCAGCTCGGCAACGAAGATTCAAAATGCCACAATGMCATGGTGACCAGTGGCCCCAAATTTCATTTTTCGCAAGTAGCTGTAGTTGCTAAAAGCACTCTTAAATGTGCTGAAAAGTGAACATTTACTGGATCTGTACAGTACATATTTATGCTAAGCTTATAGCTATATTTAAGAATTGAGACCACTGAGCTTGCAAATGAGATGGCGATGGATTCACCGGAARCTCCACGAGGCGACACCTGGATTCCACCCCCCCTGGTCGGTGCCGCTTCTCTCGCACTCATCAGACTCTCAAACTCATCACTTCACTCACCACTTCACTCATCACTTCACTCACAAACTGACGCGCACTGGCTCTGCACCGAATCCTGACACTACTGTCTACATCATGTCACATTTTCACTGTCTCTTCCAATAGCACCCCAGTGGCGGGATGCATACATCTTAAGTGCAGCAGCAGCAACAGCAGCAGCAGTCTTGACTGTCTCCGAAGTAGCGAGATCGATTGACTTTGTAATTGAAAAGCTGAATCAAAATCAGGATCAAAGTGGTGGAAGCTCGCCACTCTTGTTGTGGGATCCATAGATCTCAAGTGGAGCAGTAGCGAGCCCCAGTACTTACTTGGAGCGAGATTGGTGGACTTGTGTTTGAGCAGCTTATCAACTATGTGTCGAAGTGTTGCAAGGTCGCCATTCTTGCTGTGTTATGGATCAAATGGAAGCCTTGAAGATTGTGGGTGTTGGTGTCGTTTCGCTGCCGTTTATGCTCCTTGACGAGCTGCGTGCAGATTCACCCTTGCGCCAAGAGTAAGTACCTGGTGCACGTACTTCAATACACCTTGCCTCGTTGGAAGTTCATGCCATTCGATCCCGGGATTGGCAACAAGCGTGTAGTAGTAATGAGTGTAGTGGGGAGAGATTCCAGAGTTTGCGTCATTGTTGGGAGGTTTTGCTCCTTCAATGATTGATGGGGGAATGCGAGGGGAAGGAGCATTAGCAAGCCAGTGATCGACGTTGGCACCATGGTGGAGACGTCGTCGTTCATTGTGTCTTTGGTGTTCTCGWCGTGCGTGTTTGTGGCTCTGTACGGCGTGTACGTTGTGACTTCACGTCGGCCAGGAAATGCCGTCATCTACCACCCGCTGCGGGTGTTACGCGGGGAGGATGTAAGCGCCATTCTTCAAGGGCGGGGTCCGCTCTCTTGGGCGACCGAGGCCTGGAAAGCTTCGGACGATGAAGTCGTGGACGTCGCTGGCTTAGACGCCGCGGTCTACCTCCATCTCTTCACCGCAGGTATGTGTCTGTCGGTCAATCCTCGCCTCGTCATTCACTCCTGCATTCCCACAATGGCACCACTTAYGGAGAATCAWAATCTTGTAGAAATTTTTTAAGGCTTTAACCATTTCGATGCTTGTAGTAGTGTCGTTACGGAGAACGAAAAATGTGTAGAATTTGGATGTTCTGAGCACGCATTTTGATGTTAGTGTCATTATCAATGCGTGTGGGTTGTCCACAACGTGACATTCGCACTGCGTCCAAATKTGCAGCGTTGGAGATCATCGTGTTGTCCGCCGTGTTTTGCATCCCCGTGTTGGTCTCTCTGTCGGCGAGCAGCGGCTACAACACGCACCAGGAGCGATCATCRAATTACGGCCGCGTCGCGTTCAGTGGCTTCGACAACTTGAGCATGGGCAACGTGGAGCCCGGTAGCTCCAAGATCTGGGGTTTTCTCCTGGGCRTGTTCTGGGTGTCGTTCGTGACCTACGCCGTTTTGTGGCGATCGTACCGACGCATCATCACGTTGCGCGTCCGGCGCCAAGCGTCCACCAAGGCTCGCCCTCAGGAGTTCACAGTGCTCGTGCGGGACATTCCTCCCCAGTCATCGCCGCATCAGACCCAGGAAGAGCACGTCAACGCCTTCTTCCGAAGAGTGCACCCCGGGTCGTATGACCGGTGCATCATCGTCAAAGATCTCCGAAAGGTATGAATGGTTCAGCAGTTGGGTAGATCATATGGGGAATTTCTTTTGTCCAGAATTTTATTGTTTTTGACCCACGGCTGCCATGTTCTGCACTATTCTGGTGATATAAAATTTAACCCCATTTGAATTCTATTATTCTCACAGTATGATCAATCGAGTTCATCATCGTGAATCTTTGGTCTTTTAGGGTTTGCATTCCTACTGCTGCAATTCAAGATCAGGGTTTAGGGTCTTGCAAAGGTGCAACCCCTAAACGGTTAAGTTAAGCCCACATTGGCGCTTGTTTTTCTCAGCAGTTTTGAGTAGGTCACAAGGGGACTCTCTTATGTTCAATATTTTTGTTTTTTGACCGACAAGTGCAATGTTTTTCTCTGGTTATGGTGATATAAAATGCGATTATATAATTTGAACATATGTTATCAATCTTGAAGCTATTCTACGTTTTTATCAATTTGATTAATCAGAGACTCGTTTCATAACCATGAAAGCTTGGTTCATTGCCTTACCACCAGGTGGAGAAGTTGTACAAAGAGCGTGAAAAGCTGTTGCGGCAATTGGAACATGCGGAAGCTGTGTTCGATCGCTCGAAGAGGCAAGGCGGTGACGACGGGGTTCGTCCCGTGCACAAGACGGGGTTCTTGGGTTGTATGGGTCCCGAGGTCGACACAATTGATTACTTGGAAGCTCGCAGTGTGGATTTGACAGACCAGTTTGAGGAGGAGCGGAAGCTTGTGATGCAGGAGAAGATTGCATTCACAGCTTTGGTCATTTTTAACAATCGGCGCTCGGCTGCTCAAGCTGGCCAGGTGAGCTCTTTAATATTAATTTGGAAATTTATTAATCAATCATCTTTCGGCGTGTCCTAAATTGCTCTGTAGCGGACACTCAGAGGAAGAAACCCAGCATAGGGTTTCTTCCTGCAAGGTCGATGCTTTATAAAGACTTCGTTAATGAGGATGAAGACCTCATCCTGGTTTGAGGCTGCTTCTCAAAACCCTTATAAATCACAAACTCTATGGGTGTCTTGGTTTTTTTTTGTCATTGACCTTTCGTTTTTTTGAATATAATACTGGCGTCGTTTAAACCTTAGAGAAGGTCTGCATGGCGGGTCCTTACTCCTAGCCCTATTAAATCAATGGCATTTCAATTGGATTACAATACCAGTGTTTAGGGTTTTAGGTTTAGGGTTTAGGGTTTGCGTGTGCTACCCTTTACGTTTGTTGATCGGTTGATCGATTGATTGCTGCAGGTTGTGCATTCATTCCATACTCCGGATTGGAGCGTGACGCCAGCACCAGAGCCCAACGCGGTGGTGTGGCGTAATCTGCATATATCGGAATGGGAGCACTGGCTTCGGAAGCTTTTGATCCATATTCCCACCTTCTTGATCATTGTGATGTATGCAATTCCCATACTCTTGGTTGCGAGTCTCTTGTCACTCAGCAATCTGGAGGTTATCCTGCCATTCATCAGGTCCATCACCCATGACAAGACCATCCATGACATTTTACAGGTATTCATTCCCGCACCAATTCACTTTCCTTTTGCATTTTGTTTTCTGAAAGCAAGCCTGCATTGTTGAGGTTTTTTTCTTTCTCTTAACCCTAAAGAACTCAAATGGTCAAAACTGATTGCGTCTGTATCTGGAGGAGTTGAACAAATCGCGAAAGAAGCTTCAATGACGGTAACAAAACGTATCATTAATAATCATGTCCTAAATTCTTGAGGAATA
The DNA here is from genome assembly GCA_006891605.1 of Pleurozium schreberi. NCBI lineage: Eukaryota > Viridiplantae > Streptophyta > Bryopsida > Hypnales > Hylocomiaceae > Pleurozium > Pleurozium schreberi. The sequence continues at coordinate 184,896 of VACF01001525.1, read as the reverse complement.
GAAACATGTTCTCAAAGTTACTATGTTTGAGTATTACATTTCGAAGAGGATTTTTGTTTTTAGATTGGGCACTTTCAGGGTTAGAAAACCAGTTGCGCTTGATGTACATGTTTTGATTGTTATTTTGGGACATTGATATATGGTTTGCTGTATATACTGCAGTCGGATGACGCAGAATCACCAAGCGAAGCTTTTGCTCCGAAGTCAGGCACCTCCACGGGGAGACAAGGTGATGACATTTCTGGATTAATTATGCGCTGAAGGGGAGCTTTGAAGTGCAATGATTTTGTATGAGAATTAAGTAATGTTTTTTTATGAATAGTGTTCCCTTGATTCAATGGACTTAAAAAGTTTCACCCTTGATTTCACCTTGCGTTTCACTTTCATCTCTTGGAAATGAGGATACTTTATGATTCATTGGAATATACCTTACCCTTCTATGCTAAWTCTGCACCTCTACAACCACAAATTTCAATGAAGTCAAGCATTGGAGGTGCATAACGTTAGATTTAGAGGTTGGGTGATAAAAAATGGGTTCCCCAATTTTTAAGACTTTGATCCTCTTCAAGCTACTAGAAGCTTGTCCAATGTTTTTTTATCACTAGGAAAGATTAATTTGGCGAGACTCAAAACTCGAACAAAAGATGTAGCACCTCAAACTAATGTGCATYYTKTGCCKCTGCAGGTTTGGTRCCCCAGATCGTCCTGCTGATCTTTCTCGCWTTGCCACCACCCATGATGTTTGCTTTATCCAAGGCAGAGGGTTTTGCTTCTCGGGCACGGATTGTACGGTCTGCTTCGGCCAAATACTTCTACATCATCCTTTTCAACGTCTACTTTGGAGTGACCATCTTTGGGACTATTTTTGCGAATCTCAGCAGCATCAAGGGAATGGTGGATCAAGACAAGTTCTTAGTAGCTCGTCTGATACGACTGCTTGGCTCGCAATTGCCCCCTGTCGCCATGTATTACATCACATACATTGTGCTCAAGTAAGTAACCACAAAACGCTTTTAATTGCAGAGTGGCCGTAGTCATTTAGCCTAGTCATGCCTACATCACTTGCAAAAACCGAGTGCCTGAACAAAGGAGTTGCTGCTGTTTGTAACAGGGGGTCAGTGTAGGAGATGTCTCAACGGTTCTAGTATCCTCTACCTTAGTGTTTGCACATGTGTGTATTTCATGACATTGAGGAGCTGGTTTGTGACATTTGGGGCAGGTTCAGCATTGGTTATGGTGTAGAATTGTCGCGTCTCATCTCCTTCATCAGTTATCATTGGAAACGTAAGTTCAAGTGCCAGTCCGAGTGGGAGAAGCGCGAGTCATGGGCTCCGGAAGCCTTCACTTATCACCAGAGCATCCCCAACGACCTTCTCATCTTGACATTGGCTCTGTGCTATGCTGTTATTGCGCCCATGATTCTCGTTTTTGCCTTCCTTTACTTCTTGCTGGGATGGCTAGTGCAGCGTAATCAGGTTCGGATTCCTCTTTTTCCTGTACAACTCACACCAGATAATATACGTGGATGTAGTTATTTTCTAAATTTATTTTTTATTTTTTTAAACCGAGAGGGCCAAGTACTCGTGATCGATTATATTGTGAAAAATATTGTTATTCAAGTGGGACCAAGACGTAGGTCACCTGAATCAATGACGAACATTAATGTTGCCAATATTGTACATGAAGGTCTATACATATACAAAATTTGGACAGAAGAAAGATTCCTTATGACCTACTTTTTTTTCTGCAAAAAAATGAGGCTCAATTGGGACTTCTTGTTGAACCCCTAAAGAATTAATCATTCATCGTCATGCGATTACCAATTTGATTGATCATATTGTGAAGAATCTAATTTGAGTAGGGTCGAATTTCAAATCATCAGAACATTTCACGTGTTGCCCCACAAAATGAATATAACATGTTCAAAAAAAGGAAGTCTTTACATGACCGAACCAGACTGCAAACCAACATGAAACCTAATTTGGGTTACGTGGTTAAGCTTATTGCGTTCCCCCTATCACTGGGTCTAATTGAGTTAGTTTGTTTTTCTAATTTCTGGTTTGTGATTTCACAGGCTTTGAACGTGCATGTCCCGGATTGGGAGAGCAACGGGAGCTTGTGGCCGCACATCCACCACCGAATTCTGGCTGCGCTTTTAGCTGCACAGATCACGGCAGTCGTCTATTTTGCAGTGAAAGAATTCAAATTCACGCCAATCTTGTTAATTCTCCCTGTTCTGACACTCATCTTCCATGTCTACTGCAAGCGAAAGTTTCGACCCTTGATTGAGCGGGTGTCACTTTACATGGCCACTGTAGAAACTCAAGAGCGACCTTCCTTGGACGACATTGTTGAGGCCTACACTCCCATTTATTTAAAAGAGGGTGCTCCAGGGATTGACCGTCGAGATTCCAGCGAACGAGTTTCGAAACCTGATCCCCCAAGTGATGTGTAGTTTGTACATTTTTCTATACCTTAAAAATTTAGGTTGTACCATTTCTAGGTTGCCTTTTCCACCCACTAGAATCATTATTTTAGAATTCCTTCCTTGAAGTTAGAAATCCACACAATGATGCATCTTGCAAGCTTGAGTTTAGGTAGCTTCGATATTAATATTAGACACTGTAGAATATATCTGAAGAGCAAATTCAATGAGCTGTGGATGTTATGGAGGTAGGTTGCTGTGAGGATGCGGAGTGTAATGCTCTCTTAGTGTACGATGAGAAAGGATGATCTTGTATACCATCTTGTTCTATTAGGAGAAACATTTGTAGATTAGATCCGCAGGTTCTATTTCAGTAGTTGACCATTCATGTATGTAAACTGATAAGCTTATCAGAATTCTGATTCTGTACCAACAAGGTATTTTCTGTGACTGAAGTGTGTAAAGTGGCCTTGGATAATTAATGTTCTTCCTCCTCGCTTTGCAACTGCACTAAGATCACAATTTAAGCTTAACTGAAGGCCACGATATTCATGTAAGGTCGCACTAACTGTGGATAGTTTTCAAGAATATTGTGGTTCATTCTATTGCAAATGAATGAAAAACTGATTCGTATGAGTGGATTAATGATAATGATTCTAAAGGTTGAGTTTATCCACTGCATTCATGTATCCACCGACAACATAGGAATGAATGTGGTTTTATGAACAGTTTGATGGATTCTAGATGACAAGTACTGTAGACCATGTCGGTGACTTCGGCGAGTTCGATCGCCGAAGCGTTTCCCATCCTTCGGAGTGAGTACGATTTCTTCACCGATTTCTTCATTGATTTCTGTGAAGGACGGATGGGAGGGATGCACTACTGTGACAGATCCAGTATTGTCAACTTCCATATCGGTGTACCTCTCAATTTGCGTAATTTCGATTGAAGTCAGCCCACATTCAACTGTTACTCCTGCAGGATGCACACCGATTGAATTCACTTGCGACCTGCATTCCAACTGCATTAATTTGACTGCTGGCAGGTCCAATGCAACCATCCAAGTTGTTTTTAATCTTGTTATTATACACGTCCATTAGTTTCGATTCATGGTCTTTGTGGGTCCTCGAAAGGTGGCAGCGACAAAACCACATAAGTTCACAAACCGCAATGAGAGAGTGAGGAGGCGATGCCAACCCGGAAAGTCTGACATCCGCAGACCAACATGTCAGCCCCGCCTTGTCATATCCATCGATCGTACACTAATCAAAGAGGCCTGGATGAGCTTATTTCCCAACATCTAACTGARGATAGACTGCAGGGGCGGTGGAGAGAACCAACAATTGAGGAGCAACTTCAATTGGGGATCCCCAATAATACAACGAAGATAAAACTCATGACGCCTGGAGGATAGGTTCCGGTCTATCCATCGCCCTTGCTATGACACGTGTCGAACTYCTAATGATAGGAAGCTCCGAAACTCACCACTGGCCAAGTCAATATCGTTTTCATCCATCCGCWTYGCACATCCATCCATCGGTMTCATTGGGAACGAACCCCAGTGATTCGGCTTCGTCTTGGTCTTTGGGTCAGGAGGGGTGTCTTGGTCGTCGGGGGGGTGTCTTGGGAATTGGCTTGGGACCGTCCGCTTCGTCGTCACGACCTCAAGACCAGTGGCGTTGCGTAAGCGACGAGCTGCACTTTTCTCGTTTCGTTGTAGTGATCGAATCTCGGCCTTCGTCTCTCTTTTCATGTACAGCTGCAGCTTCTATAGTCACTTTTGGATTCGATCGTGCCATTTCTTTCTTTCTGGTGCTCTTCTTTGGAAGTCCTCTGGCTTCAATTGCGTTTCTTCCGCTTTAACCCTATTGCGAATTCCGGGGGTGGTGCTCGTCTCGCGGCCTATTGAACTCTGTTTTCGCATCATGTAGTTAGGTTGTCTCCAGGGCTCCCGGTTTTTTGTTGCGCACTTGAATTGCGCCGGTCATGATTTGGCGTTTGTAACTTAGCGTGACACCCATGCGCAAGCTGATTGTTCTTCTCACGTCTGAGCCCAATTGGCCTCCGATTGGCGGTCATCATTGGGTCCATCTTCCTGCCCCGGTTGCCGCTCTCCATTGCAGGTAAATTCTCTTMTCTTTGTGTTGATTGGTATCGCCCTGTTGATCCCCTTTTTTTGGCAATCGCGGAAATCCCGCAAATTTTGAGTAAAGACATTTAAACCGCACGACTACTCTGAGATTGAGAGTCTTCAATTTGAATATCATTAGTGTTATAGTCGACGTTTTTTCGAGACTTCGATCCTCAGAACAATCGGGGCCCCTTTCTGTGTTCGGTGGTAGAGAGGACACCGTTTTCGTGGGCCTCGGATACGTTATTGAACACGTTGTATTAGTGTACTTATTGATGATCACCATTTACTTAAGTTTGGATCTTACGGTGGCCGTTGCTTGAGTAACTATACACTCAAAAGCTTATGATGAGATGCCAAGGTACACAATTCATTTACTCGCTGGCGCACGATTCCGGTGTTCCATTGAATCATGGATGGGGCTTAACAGAATGAATGGTGTAGCTCGTTGATCAGTCTCTATTAGTATTTATCTGAAGTGCTAATAGCATGGTGTGGGTTTTATGAGAATTTTGACGAAGTATCCTGTCTGGGATGTTGATTTGTTTGTATCAGAGCGCCTGTATCCCGAAATTCCACACAGTTGTCATGTCTCAGATGCGGCGAACGATGTTCTTGCCAGGTCCTCGAGGAGGGCCAATCCTGGCTCCATCGTCTTTGAGAAGCGCGGGGCGATTCGGTTTTGAGGTGCAGCATAAGCATCAAGCTCTCCTGGAGCACATCCGCCTTCCATTTCGTCTTTTCCGACGTCAGATTCTGGTACACTCAACCGTCTCTCGTGCCACACTCTGCAAGTGCACACACTCTGCAGAGTGCACATTCGTTGTATAGCCTCAGAACCTGGTCATGTTGTGTACACATCTGTGCGGGCAACTTCCACATCTGCAATGAGCCTTTTTTATCCCCYGAGACACTGTCATTAGAGCTGGTTGAGTGTGTATATATGCACTCAACCCTTTGTATTGACACACTCTGTAATTACACGTTCCTTTTGCATTCTAAGAATCCATCCTATTGTGTACACGTCTGATTGGACAAATCCCACATGTTAATATGTGAACATATGTGGGTACATTTAGAAGTCCATTTGTCTCCCCGAACCAGTGTCATTAGGGAGGGCACAGCGTGTTCTGATATCCGTCTTTCTGTAGTGGTTACAACTCTCCTATTTCAGTACTACTCTCCASTCATAATCTCTCTCCAGTTCTAGATGATGATTTTCGAACATTGTAAGAAGTATGCTACCGATGTGATCTGTTACTCTCTGTCTTCACTGAGTTGCACATGTAGTCTTTATAAGAATAGTTTGTTACAAGTCAGTAGCATCTTTGGCTGTCACTGGGGAGGTTTTTGAGGGTGATTATACGTGTGCGTGTGCATGATCAGGCGGTGCTCTCTTACTTGGAATTGGTTTCAAGCCAGCCAGTGTTCTTGTACACGTTATGTTGGACGCTCTTACTGGCGGCCGTTGTGACGATCACAGCATTGAGCTTAGAGTTGGGTTTCAGCTCCAGCCTCTCTCCATCGATGGAAGTTGTACAGCAGTGTTCAAAGGACATAAACAAAGCGACAATCGCGTGCCAGCAATGCTCTCGGCTACCTCTGGATGGCCCTAGTGATTATCTCTGCGTGCCTGCAAGCCTCTTCCAAAAAACGAGGATGGATTTTGCGGTTCCTCCAATCTTCGCTGGTCTCGTGGTGGCTGCATCAGCTTTGTTTGTGCAAGGAATGAGCCTGTGGAATTATTAATTATTTTCAGGGGCTGGGAAGGAGCTCCAGCATTTGTTCCAGTGAAATCTACAAATATGGGCTGAGGATTCAAACCGGATTACCTGCGTATGGTTCAGATAGCAGAGACGATGACTCGGTCTCAAATCTTACTGTATATGTCTTTAGGCGTTAGAAGCAATTAAATTAAGCAGGTACTCAAGTTTCTCATTCTTGACGGAGGACTTGCATACAACTTACCTTTCGAAGATGAGTAGGGTCCTGGTACTTGGACAACCCCCTGCAATCGTCATGAGGGTTGAATTCTCTGTGACAGAGAAGTGTCTCTCATGAACTTCATCCTACCATCTCCAGCCCTTCAGCTGAGTCCGCATTGGATGTGGGATTGTTGTATACTAGGGAATCAACGCTCATTTGAGCATTTTCTGTAAATGCAATTAACGCTAGCCAGTGAAAGTATGGTGCACTCCAATCCACCTCACTCACATTACACTTACATGTCCATATTCACAATACGACTTGCTGCTGCCAGGAATCGACTCTCCAACTACCGGTAGTATATATGTATTTATAGTGCCAGACATGATTCAAAAAACGAGCGCCAAAAACGTTGCAGAAGTCGTATGGTCCGTATAACACCAAAATGCAAGCACCAATGAGTTTAATTCCAGCAACAACATCCCTGCGTAATCCCAGCTACAAGGATCTGATCAAGAACAACGAGAAATGTGCGAAGAAATGGTGAGTGATACAGCAAGTCCGAATCCATCATGCAGAAGCTTCGGCCGCTGGTGCAGTTCGTGGCAGAGTGTACACCGCCACATGCGGGAGCAGCACKGAGCCCAGGAACAACTTGCCGTCGTGCTCTTCCACCTCGCTCACCATTTTCACCACCTTGCCCTCCTGATCCTCCAGCACYTCCTTGAGGTCGCCGTCGGGTCCRTAGCGCAGGATCATCCCCCTGGGCTGCCCTGCCAGCAGCCCATACACGTACTTGACGGGGATGGGCAGTCGGATGAYGAGCGCCCACGCCCTTGGAAACTTGCTCATCACCTCCGCCGTCTTCACGCGGAGGCAATGGATGGCCACCCAGAAGTCGCCCGCCTCGTTGCGGCGCACATTGTCTGGCCATCCGGGCAAATCCGCGAAAAGCTCATGCGTGCCGGCCTTGTCGCCCTTGAGCCAGTAGCGCCACACACGGGCCATGCGGCACTCCGCGAAGACGACGAACGCGCCGTCCTTGCTGACCGCGACGCCGTTGGGGAAGCGGAAGYGCTCCAGCAGCACGCTGGTTTCCTTCGTGGCGGGGTTGTACTTGACGAAGCGGCCCGTGGCGTCGCCTTCCAGGAGCGACAGGATGAACTTGTTGCGGTGCCAGCGCGTGCTGCTGTCTGTGAAATAGACGTTGCCCTCGTCGTCGAAGTCCAGGTCGTTCGTGAACTTCATGSGCACCCCGTCGATCTCGTTTAACACGACCTCCGCTTGGCCGCCCTCAGGACCGACTTTCATGATGCCCAAGTAGGCGTCCGCGATCCAAAGCTCCCCGGTCTCTTTGTGAAACCGGAGGCCCAAAGGCCGCCCGCACACCGGCTCCATCGCTAAATTCGGAGCCACGGGGCTCTTGGGTGCGCACGCAGCCGATCTGCAATGCGGGATCCCGAAAATGTCATCCATCGTAACCTAATTCGTCGTCATTCCGTGATGGAAATCACTTCGATTCTAACCGCTCCAGGGTGCCCTACTTTCACATCCACTGCAGATTGAACCCCTGCCATTCCATCACGACTAGTACTATCATTCTACCAGCCTAATGTAGAGGTGCGTGATGCATGTATACAGCCCCAGTACCTTCAATTTCGTTCTATTGACGTCTGAATTGCGCAAAAATAACGATACGCGAGGAGAATTCTTGGAGGGAAGAACTTGAACGATTCGAGAGTCAGTCTCTCTCTCTCTCTCTCTCTCTCTCTCTCTCTCTCTCTCTCTCTCTCTCTCTCTCTCTCTCTCTCTCTCTCTCTCTCTCTCTCTCTCTTCAATACCGTTCTAAGGTAACCTTTGCGTGAGTGCGATTCTCCGCCCAGAAACATGCGTCTCTCCAGACAAGATTCAAAATTTCACAAAATTTTGAAGACACTCGCTCCCTGCGCACAGAGTCCAAATTCTATGTCCACTGATCACTACACTCTCCCCATTCTCTCTCTGTTGGCCGACATAGTGCCTCTCTCTAACTTAGACAAGTTTGAGAAGCTTAATGGAATGTGTTTCTAACCTCAAGTCGCTGCCTCCGTGAAATTCCGTCTGTGCCCACAAATCGCAATGTCGTAAGTAGAAATCAAAGGAAAGCACAATGGAAGAGAACGCTATAAGCTTAGTTCACGCACATGGAATGAAGCTTAAGCTTAGAGCTTCCCGGAGATGGTGCTCATGGTGGGTGGGCAGCATACGACCTCTTGCAGTCCCATTGGTAGCGCAAGACGTCACTCCAACAGAGAGTCAGAGAGTCTGCAGAGTCCTAGGAAAGTTCAGTTATTAAGATATTAAGGTGCAGGGCATTCTAATTAAGCGTGTATATAAATGTGTATTAAATGTGTTATCCATTTAGAAAGCTCCTAGGAAACTTCCTGATCTCTGTGAAAGATCGGGATTCGGGAAATGAAGCAGTTTTCGATTCTAGGGCAGGGCGTTGAATCCGACCCCCGAAATGGGCCCCACGTCCAGCTGGCCTAACAAGGGTGGCGGGACCCGGTCAGAGATCGGGGGCAGCTGCATGATCGTGCCCAGGATCACGCCGCCAATGAACCACATTTAGAGCATGAAATTTGAAATACGTTGACCAAAAAGCACAACAAAATGTTGGTTTATGGCAAGGTAAGGCGACCCATTGTGGTCAGAATTTGGAGTTTGGCATCACGCTACTGTTGAAATTTTTCAATTTTTTCCCCCACTTGGAAGACAAGTGTGAGAAACAGCAAGTGCAATTGAATTTTTTTTTTGATAAAGTATGAATTTGCTAGGAATTTTTGAAGCGTTTAGTTTTCCATGGCCCTACAGGGGCTGTAGACCACCCCATAGCCAACAGAATCTGAATCCATGATGGTCATCTCACTACCTAATGCAATCACAATATTTTCTAACATGGAATGCCTAAAAAGTCAATCCTTGTAATGAATTTCACACTGGAAAGTTGGAAGTGCCTTATGTGGTCACTAATCACTCCATCACTACCATGTAAGAGATTGATTGTGGTCCAGATCTCACAAAACTAAAAAACCCACAATGGGGCCACTTCGTAGGTGACCACTATGGAAGAAATTACCGCAATGGGTTGTCCTACCTTGGAGGGACCTGTGACCGATCAAATAAGCAATTCTAGACATGATCTAGGGTAGGGTTAGGCGAAGCAAATATTTTCAGAGGTGCATTGATAGAAATGATGGAAATTGAACAAAATTTGGTAATTTTATCTCTTGCAATGAAATTACTATGAATTTTGAAAGGTAAATGTTGGGCTTGACCCATGACCAACCTCTAGAGTCATCCAATACCAATCATTCAAGAACTACTTTCCTACTCATTGCTTCCTACTTTCTTGCTCACTTACGTATCATGAATTTATTGGTTCAAACCTTGAAATAATAAAAAACATCATGTATTCTAAGGGGGAAATGAAAATCTATTCCAGCCTTGGTCGGAAATACAACACCCTATCGATTGGTGATGGGGCGCTGGTTAGTAATGGTTCCTTGTACCATAGTAGAACTTGAAAAAGTTATTTCATCTTTTTGTGATTTGTGTTTTGAATTGATAAGACAACTCTTTTATATGCACATAGGGTGGTAAGAGGTAAGACAAACAATGTAGGATATGAAAATTCGTTCATAAGAAAGACCTAAAAATCTAATTTGCCACCCTAAACCCCTAAACCCATCGTGGTGTCCGTTGTGTGCAAGAATTGTAGATCAAAAAGAAAGGTATTGTGGTCCTGCAGTTTTGTTAGCGGCGTGATCATGCGGTTCCATAGGGGGGGCATTGTCCTACACGTGCGCCCTAAAAACCGCAATCTCAATCAGGTCCCATCACATGTGTAAGGCCAACTCGACATAGGGCCCATTTCGTGGGTCCGATTTAACGTCTTGCAATTTTAGGGTGTCACAATTGCTGTCTCTAAGTTTGGTGATGTTTTCATTTTTAAGGTAGATAAGCCCATTTACCACCTTGATTTGCAATTTGAATAACTAGGGGACAATTCCAAGAAAAACATATATTTTTCAGAGGTGTGTGCTAGTTTCATGAATCAAATTCAAGTGGAATTAAAAAAAAATTGATTAAAATTGTACTTTATGTGAATTTCTGAAGTGGTTTGTCTTGAAGTTACAAAACCGCTTATGAAGTGGAGTTATAAACGTCCTTTAAACAACTCATAACTACCTTTCCATAAACCTATTAGCACTTAAGTATTCACCAATAAAGAATTGRCAYGTTATCCCTTGTTAAAATTAATSCATTGATTTTGTTATCAAATGAATGGATTTGAATGGGTTTTATAGTGGAATTGGGGCCAAAAGTAGAATGATGAAAATAGGCAAGTTGGTAGAAACGGTCTTGTCTACTTTACACCTAAAATCGCTCAAATAAGCAATTCAACATGGTTCCTATTATTACATTGAATTTTCTATTGTTGGATCTTATTGGTGGTCTATAGGAGATTCTTGATTCGGTTAGAAAGCGTTTTTTTGACACTCACTATATGAATAAACTACAAATTTTTAATATACTAAAAATAGGATTTAGRATAACCAACTCTAGACTCTTATAAATAGTTAAAGTACATTATAGGCAAGAATTAGTATTTTGAAGCGGCCTAAATTAGGTGTAATTACCTTATTCATGTGRGTGGAGGAGAATCTATGTTTCATGAATATACTAGCTTTGTCATGTTTGCCTTGATGCATTGAAAGCAACCAAAAAGAGCATTTCCAATGTTTAACCTCTAAAGGACCATTGTCCCTTTGGGGGACAAATGGGATTTCGGGCAGGTACCTACGGTCTCAATTTTTGTCTTGGTTTTTTGAAGCTTTTTTTGAAGATAGAAAAATTGATTAGCTTCGTGGAAATATAATTTTTTTTTCAATTGGTTCCCGGGAACAAAAGTTATGCCCAAATAAGCTCAATACAGGGGAGAGGGGTCAACAAAAAAAAATAATAATTTAAATTTTAAATTTTAAATTTCTTTTCTCATAGATTATATTTTTGCCTACATAAAAAGATTTGGTTCATTCCATATGGATTTGTTATGAGAAAGTTACGGACAATTTTGTTTTTCAGGCAATCTAAGCATCTTTTTGAAAAAATGAGTTGTAGGATTTGTTTTTTAATGCAACTTTTACAATCTTTCAAAAAATAAATTCCACATGGTTTATTTTTCTTGCTAGACCAATCTCACCATTGGGATTAGTGCCTTTTAATTTCATCTTGAAGATATTAATAATTCAAATTTTTCTTCTATCTTGTACCTACTTCTACTTAACAATTTTTTAGAGACTCAAATTTATGCTTTTTTAATTTTTTAAATTTTTTCCTAGATTCTCAAATCAATTTTCCACCGTGGAGATTTGAAGCTCAAAGCTCTATAGTGCAAAAAATTAAATTTAAGAAAGTTCAAAGTCAAATAATGTAGTCCCGCAATGTACTGAAAAAACTGTTTTTTTCACTTTAAACGCAAGTTGCACTGTACAGTCAAAATATTTGAAATTTTTACCACATATTCTCATTCTAGTTAGGTGTAAGATCTCATGGTTAGATGTGAAAAAAACACAATTTTGTAATTTTTTTACTCTTTGCTATAGAAATGGCAGTTTTGAGTGTTTTTTTGCTCAAAAACGGCCTTGGTCCTTTTTAGGGGTTAAAGAAGGTCCATGGTGATTTTTTATGTTGTGTTGGGATTTGAACCAAATTTTTCATGGTTTATGGAGTCAAAGTTGTCTTAGGCGAGTTTGGTGATGCTTTCACAATTCTATATGAGTAAAGAAAAATTACATGTTGTCAAACTAAAATCAAGAAAGAATGTCTTAGCAGACAATGTTTGAAATCCTTATTCAATTGCCAATAAGAGCTAAACAAAAAATGAAGATAATCTAATAATAGAAACCATATTCATATGCTAATTGGAATGCTTTATGGACAAAGTCTTTGTACATATCATGTATGAATTGTTTTAATTCCCTCTAGATCCTCGTAGTTCCTTTGTGACAAACAATTTTTTCCAACATGCATTTTTTGATATAGCAACTCTAAGAAACTATTCAGTGAAGCTTTTCAATTTGGGAGAAATATGGGGAATATTCATGTTGTCTTGATAACTTTAATACAACGTTTAGAAATTTACAAAAAATATCAAGAAACTTGTAAAGCCTTATTCAATAGAGGCAACATCTTCTCATGTATTGGCTCAAAGATGAATAATTTTGTTTTAAAATAAGGCAATATATAGTTTTGTGGTCTTCCATCTAATTAAACCTTGACCCCAATGAAGCATGCCATTATCTATAAATCCTTGAAAACTATGTCATCTCAAATTTTGAGATCATTTTTTCTTTTTTTCTTTGAATTGTATAATATTCCAATGACACCCTTTAGGTCACAACTCATAGTTGTGAACATGGATTACTTTTGAAACTACCACTAAAATTAAAGCCATGATTAAATTGACAAAATGAAGTGTGGATGAAAATAAAATCTCAAAATCACATGACCAAATCTTTCTAGTTTGGTAATTTGTCTCTATGATTTCTGCAATTGAAAGAAAACCAAAGATTCTTTATGTGCATTGTGGTTATTTGGCTTGTTTCTGACACAAACAATCTACAATTGAAGATTTTTGCTAGAATTGTATGAGACTAAATGACGGAGCCTTGAGATGAAAGAGCTAAGAGACAATGATAGGGAGGTGAAGATGAGTTGTTGAAGCTTTTTRCTTATCTTTGCAAAATGGGATTAAATTTTGATGTAAAGAGTGTTTTGGAAACTAATTGTGTGATTAGTGATGAAGATTTAGAGAGGATTTTCGTAATGTTTCTAAGTTGACAAAAAAAAATGTATTTGCATGATTGTCCTCATGTATTGTATTTTAAAAATAAATTGTAGGTTCCACTCTTTTCAATTCAATGAGTTTAAATCAAAGGAGATCTTGGAACTAAAACCTTAGGGTAAGTTTAGGGCATGTTTAGGGCATGCAATCTTAGGGGGATAGGATTTTTGGCAAAATTTCCAACTAAAAATTCTCATATCAATAGATTTCCGTTGAATAAGTCAATTTTGGTAGATGGTAAAGGATGCAATTTTGCTTTTCAAGCACAAATAAGAAATGGTGAATGAATTGAAGGATCTTCAAGTCATAAAATGTTAGAGAGGTTTAATTCAATTGTTGCGCTTGGATATGGATCACATTATTGTCACAATACAATTAACATGTATTGCATGTTTTTGTTGTCTATTAGCAATTAGGTGATGGAGTTTGCAATTTGAGATCAAATATTGTGAAAAATGGTGTTTGTGGCTGCTCAACAACTTTATTTTTGAGTATTGGTGCAATAGCCCCTAAGATGCATTGTAGTGGTGAATTTTTTTTTCTATTTTGTTTTCTACTTCACTTCAACATGTTGACAGTGGTTGTGACAACCAACTACCCCATTTGAAAAGCTTCTATTTTTTGCCAAGCTGGAAAAATCCAACAAAGAAATCCCAATTACAATGATTTTACAAATGATGGTTTAATTTACACTAGCAAATAAAACCATTATGATCACAATGAGTAGAAGAAGTAATGTAACATTGAATAGTAAAAAAAGAAAGATGAACCGAGTACCTCAAACGAAAGTGACCCTATTAATGACACACATAGCTCACGTGACAAAGACTTTTTAGTCAATACAAAAGCATGCTTGACCTAAACCTGGTCCAAAATAGTCCAACTTTAATCATAGACATGTAGCCAATCTTATAGCTTAATTGTAAGTTTAAAACAACAAAACCAATAAAATTCTACAACTTAGAAGCAACACAATATTGGGCAAATGTATGGTACAATCAACCAACTCTTGAATCAAGATTCCACACATTTCAAGTTGATGTACTTTGACAAGTAGTATGCACATTTGTTGAAAATACAAGTTTTATAATCATTTTGCAAAATTTATAGCATCATTACAATGCAATATGAAATAAACCACATGAATGTTTCTAGTATATATCAACTTCAAAATATATTTCAACTTTTCAAAATTGATTTTTCATGAAGATTTTGAATTTCAAATTTTCCATTTTTATAGTAGATTGACCAATGACCAATCTAGTTGATTTTTTTATTATAATAATTGTTCATATTTAATTGAGATTTTTTAAATCATAAATATTATCTTTAAAAAATACATACTGTCAAAAACATTTGAAAAAATTCCTCTAAATAAGGTATTCAAAGTAGAAAATTAATTAAAGTAAACTACAAGTACATATCAATTCAATATGAAAGTAAAACTCGAAAAAAAATCAAATTTTCATTGTTTTTTATTTTCTCGTATTTGATTGTATGAAAAAACTATGGCATAGAATTCATCAACACCCTTCTTTTATGAAATATGTGGTCTCCTTTGCGGTACATTTTTGCAAACATGACATGTAATATTTTTAAAGAATCTTGTGTATTTGTTAGAACATAATTACTAATTTATGAGATTTTTTTATGATGATAACATAAAATTGAAATTTCAAAACTACTGAAAATAAATTTTACACCCAAGATTAATCTTCACTATGTATCCGTGATTTACTTAAAATAACAAACTTGCCCATTTGGTGCATTGGGATACAAAGTTGGTACTATATATATATATATATATATATATATATATATATATATGTGGATACATATTAATACAAATATGGATAGTGGGTTCAAAATCTCATAACAATTGCATATCCTATTTCAAACTAAAATTAAAATTGAGGGTGGTTAGAGTTAGAATTTGGATTGGTATGATGGATGGGGTTATGGTTGGGGTTGGGAATCAAAAAAAAAAATTGTAACTTGTCCTTACTATTCACTAAAAAGACCAATTTAACAAGTCTTATTTTATTAGATATTTGGGATTTGTATATCAATAAAAATGGGATTTGACATACACCTCCAAATTTCAACACAACAAATTTAGAGTTGAAAAGACTTCCAAGTCAATTGAAGTCTATAGACTTGTAATTCTAAATAGACGAGCCTATAATTTCTTCTTTTTCAAAATTCATCTTGCAACTATCTATAAATAAGATTTTTTATACTTGTTTTTTAGAGATGTAATGACATGTCTTCTACAATAGACATATAAATTTAACATTCTTTTGTGAAAATTTGAAATTATCGTGAATTCCTTGAATGAAAAGTGAAACAATTCATATCAAACGCAATATATGCTAAAAAAATTCACTATTGGTTTCTAATGTATAGTATGAAACAACATTGGTTATATTTTATATTGCATCATTTGAAAATGAAAACATTAGCACTCCGTGGTTACAAGGACAAAGTTCAAATTGATACATACTATTCATTTTAGGAATTTTTCGAACTTCCAAATTGGAGTGAAAAGTGCACTTGATAAGCTTCATTTCATTAGTTGGATACAAGCTCAAACAAAAATTCTTAATAAAGAAAATTTAGATAAAGAGAAAAGAGCATAATTTACCGAAATGCACTCTCAGAGTTTGCAATTTTGTATGTAGGAAAGTTGAAATTATTTCCAAGAAAGATTTTAAACACCGTTCATTGGAAAAAAATCAAGCAAGTCACCCCACAAGAAATTGGATGAAACAATAGATTTTCCATCTTGACACATGTAACCATAGGATCTTGTAGTATGATGACTCGAAAACATGCAGTAAAAGTTTCAGAAATTTCCACCTTGTGGATTGCAAGATATAAGCATTCAAATTCACAGAAATCATTTTCTTGGCCCTTCAAAAAACAAGGTAGCTTCACTTCACGAGCTCACATTTCTATGATAAAATGTCCAAAATGGTGGTGCTTCTTTGGATTCTTTTTTCTAGACAAGTTGGATACATGCTTGAAAAATTTCAGATCATTTGAATTTGTACAACATATAGGAAGAAAATAGTAAATAGACAATAGGTAGAGAATGATACAAATTACTAAATTGTTCAGAATGAGGTTATGGAATTGAAAAAATGCCAATCCCAATGGTTGCAATGTTGTAATAAACAATCTACATTGCACACTTTTCTTTTTTCCAATATGTTTATTTTAAAGTACAAAATCTATAATTGCCCACAAACAAAAAATCCTCATAACTTTTGACTCATTGATCAAAGTGGAAAAATACAAAGCTTTCCACGTATATATAACTCTAAAAAACCTATTTAAATTTTTTGTTTATAAACAAACTTATTAGGCCATTACTTTTAACTCATATTTTCAAATGCCATGAAATTTAGTGCATATGAAAGATATTCCTTGTCCCCACCTTCTATCAAAAATTTGGGCCTAAAATATCTCCAGTTAAATGTACCTGCCAAAATTCTTTTGTAGCCAAAAAAATGCATGTTGGTCCTTTCATAGTGCAAAGAGTAGCAAAGCCCTAGTTTTTTTTAGTATACTAGCGGTTGGTGCTTGCTATGCTATGCATTCATCATTAGAATTTTTTAAGAAGTTATATGTATTGGATAGAATGTAGAACAAAAATCTCAATAAATCTTCAAATGATATTACAAAAGTGATTGCAAATGGCTACTCTATTTCTGTAATATCACATTGTGTGAAAATACAATTTCTATGTATGCATGATTGAAAATATTCTTACAAAATATTTAAAATAATTATTTTAAGGGAGCTCCCAATCTCCGGGTAACCTTCAACCAAAGTGCCCTGGTCCTTAGTCACCGCAAGAGACGGATTCACACTCGACGAAGCGAATGAAGAATCATCCTCGGTTGTAGCAGAAGAGGCATCGTAAGACAAAACGCCGTAATCTGATGCGTAACTGTTGGCAAGGGAGCTCCCAATCTTCGGGTAACCTTCAACCAAAGTGCCCTGGTCCTCAGTTACCGCAAGAGACGGATTCGCATTCGACGATGCGAATGAAGAATCATTCTCGGTTGTAGCAGAAGAGGCATCGTACGACAAAACGCCGTAATCTGATGCGTAACTGTTGGCAAGGGAGCTCCCAATCTTCGGGTAACCTTCTACCAAAGTGCCCGGATCCTCAGTTACCGCAAGAGACGGATTCACATTCGACGATGCCAATGAAGAATCATCCTCGATTGTAGCAGAAGAGGCATCGTACGACAAAACGCCAGAACCTTCGATCTGACTGCTGGAAAGGGAGCTCCCAATCTTCGGGTAACCTTCTACCAAAGTGCCCTGGTCCTCAGTTACCGCAAGAGACGGATTCACATTCGACGAAGCGAAGGAAGGAYCATCCTCTCTGGTAGCAGAAGAGGCGTCATACGTCAAAACGCCAGAACCTTCGATCTGACTGCTGCCCTGGGAGCTCCCAATCTCAGGGTAACCTTCAACCAAAGTGCCCTGGTCCGCAAGCGATTGGGAATCACCGTCGAATTCGTTCATGTCAAAGCCAGGGGTGGTGCTCTCTGCAAACGACTCGTCAACCGCGTCATCCGGTTCGCTCAAATCAAATCCAGGGGGAACCGAATCGACRGTTGGAGGKGTTGCACTCATACTGGTCATGTTCTCCTGGTCAGAACGAGCCAAATCGACCAACACCAGAGGGMCATTATCGTCSACCCCCAAGACCTCGTTYGCAAGTACTGCGCTGTGGGAGTCACTTGATCCTTCCGTGGTATTCGTGATGGCTGGCGCCGWGRTTGGAGAATCTGATACCTTMAATTGGGTAATAGTCCCTTGCACCTCTTCGGCGGAAGAACGGACACTGCTGCAGAGCAGCAGTAACRCCACTGCCAACAGTGCAGTCATCTTYGTCGACACCCTGGAAACAAAGAGAGTACAAATGCAGTTTCAGAATCCGGTGCAAAGCATCAGATCACAAACTCAATATCAAATCTCATAGAGTCTGTGTACCATTTCCGACTCCCACTGTCGACAGAATCGAGAAATCATTGAAAGAAAACTCAACTTATTACAAACCACCCCCAAGTTCGATTAGCATCCAACAAAGCACGTGAATGACGGAAATCCGACCAATCCTTCTCACCCACAACGTAACAACACTCACATTACAACTACCCTACAACGCTCTCCTAAACACGCAAACCACCACAGAAAAAAAAATCTGCAGCTCGCGAGTAACAAACCATACCTGCAACTACTCAACCAAACGACGTCAATAAGATCTTGGCTCACATTACACTTACATTTTCCTCTCACAGCCAGGCAAGCAGTGAAGAACTACCCGGAGTGAATACGGTGCTACGCATTCTTCAAGAACTGCGGGCAATGACCATTTCCCAACTCAAACTGCTCGTCAGAAGACCCCAGTAGCTCACACTCCGATGGCAACATGGAGGGAGAGTTGCGGACATTTCACGGGCGTGGCGGGGAGTGAGACGCATCGAAACGCGGCGGTGATGGCGGAGCGAAGGGGAGACGCCGTGCGATTGCGAAAAACTTGGGGCATTGCTGAGGCAGGTGCATCACGAGTGCCATGATCTAAGGCCCAGCCGCCCAGCCACGTTCTCCACTGGCTTGCTGCTACAGAAGTAACAGAACTCGGTTCCGTCCTCCGCCCTCTCGCCGCCATTGCCGCCATCGCCGCTGGGACTTTCAAACACTTCCCCCGGTTGCTCGAGGGGAGGCGCTCGGCTGCGAATGTTCCGTGTCTTGTTCGCAATATGGGGAACCCGAAGGGAACGTATCGGCGACGCCATGGTGCAGTGATTTTTTTAAATCATTGTGGAGCTATTTCCTCARTACCGGCACTCATGTGATACTTGATGACATTACTTTTGAATTAGGTGTCGTACWTGAACTTCTATGCGTACAAATGGAAATATTTTTAGAATTTTTTTATGGGCCCCATCAGGAGACGCTTACGCTCCCAACAAGGGGAACGTGACGGGGGAACTTCATTCTCTAGTGCCCACACATCTTGTTTTGCAGGCTTGTATAGTAACTTTCTTGATGTAAAACAACCTAATGGTGTTAATCCCTAAAGGACCAAGGCATTTTCTGGCTCAAAAACCATTCAAAACTACCATCCATGTTGCATTCATCCACGGAACCAAACTAAACTTTTTTTTGTAAATCTAACTATAGGATCTCATACTTCACTTGTCTTAGAGCATGTGGTAGAACTTTCATGAAGTTTGATCGTATAGATTAACCCATTAAGGACTGGTCGACCATTTTGTAGTCGATTTGGGTCCTTTTTGGTTTGTAGAGAGAGCATGTCAACGAATTTGATGATGTGGCAAAAGGGACGGGTCTGGGGAATTGGGAATTGAAGAGTTTAGGACAATAACTAGGCCAATCTGAGGTGGCATGTGGCCAAAGGGTTGAAAAAACCAAGACAACAGGGGCTGAAATTACACCAAAATTTGCTAAAAATTCCTACTTCACAATGCACCTTCACCAAAAAATTAATGCTAAACCCTATATCATGTGCAACACTTCCATCCGTACGGTTAGATCTCCGATAGGCACTTGCATTCAAAAGTTTTAAAATTGCTCCCAATTGGCCATACAAAGGATTTCCCCCCCCCCCCCAAATCAACCATGGTCCTTAATGGGTTAAAAGATATGAGCATTCAAAGTTGAAAACAAAAGTTTTTTTGAATTTTTTTTTGAAGGAAGTAAATCACATTAGCTTTCTAAGAAATTGCATTCAAAAATGAATTCTGCAAGTTACTTTTTTTAGAACATGCTTAGATTGCCCGAAAAACAAGGTTGTCCATAACTTTCTCAATATTAGTCCAACTAGAATGAATCAAAGCTTTAGATGTAGACAATAACATAATCTTTGAGAAAAAAAATTAAAAATCTCAAAAATTATTTTTTTGTCTTTTTTTAGTTCTACCCAACAAACTGCTTTTTGGACATATGGTGGCATAACTTTTGCTCCCATACACCCAATTGAAATAAAAATTACATTTTCAGAAAGCTAATGTGATTTACTACCTTCAAAAAAAAATTCAAAAAAGAATGTCAAAAATTGAGGTCACACAAGCTAGCCCAAAATCCCAAGTATCTCTCGTAGTGACTTTGGTCTTTTAGGGGTTAAGGCAACCTAATTTCACTATTTTGTGTGTATCAGAATTAGATGATACTTAGGTAAAAGTTGGCTATGGTCTTGTAAAGTAGTAGTAATTTGTCTATTTTTACCAAAAATAAATAAATTTTCTTTTTGGTTGCAACCGATTGATAAAAATATCATGAGTAAAATCACAAAGTAATTGCAATACTAATAGAATCAGGATTTTTCATTCCATATTTGGGGCTAGTACGGATCACAATGGCTTGGCTTTGGAGTCCGAAGTGATTATATAATTTTTTGGGCCTTTGTGGAGGAGCACCGCTAGTTAATGAATTCTACAATTTATGCGTTGTATATTGTAACCTTAAGTCTTCCCACTATATGAGTCATATGGTAGAGGGACCCATAACCGATCAAGTAAGCAATTATGGACATGATCTAGGGTAGTGTTAGGCAAAGCGAATATTTTTAGAGGTGCATTGACTGAAATGATGGAAATTGCAAAAACTTTGGTTATTTTATCTCTTACAATGAAATTACTATGAATTTTGAAAGGCCAAAGTTGGGCTTGACCCATGATCAACATGTGGAGTCATCCAATTCCGATCATTCAAGAACTACTTTCCCGCTCATTGCTTCCTATTTTCTTGCTCACTTATGTGTCATGAACTTATTGGTCCAAACCTTGAAAAAATAAAAAACACGCATTCCAAGGAGAAAGTGGAAATATGTTCTGCCTTGGTCGGAAATACAACACCCTATTGATTGGTAATGGGGCGCCGGTTAGGAATGGGTCCGTCTACCATAGTTCCTACGACACATGAAAAAATTCCAAAAAACAGGGAGATAGCCTTGAGAGCACATTCAAGTTCAAATGATTGTTTATTAGGTGACATTTCTTTCCAATTGCTAATGGAAAAACTGACATGCCATATCAACCAGCACATGCAGGTTGCCACCTTCTAGGAAATGCTACAAATTGATACACGACCTGGGTTGATGAGCAATTTTGAGAGCTCTGTTTTTCTTTCTCAGAGATGGCACTGCAGATCTTGAGTGTGCACATAGCTGCATTGGCATGAAGATTTTAGGTGACTGCGCAAGTTGCAGCAAGGGTGAAGTCTTACTAGGGTTTCAGGTTTCTTTCAATATACTAGTAAGTACCTTCACCACTTCCAGTTTTCAATCAGTTTTACATATTGCGCATTGTCGAAGCTCTGAATTGGTAGAACAGATTACGATAGCTTTGTTACTTGACTGATAAGGACCTRGTTTCCTGGCCGGAATGCCTCTTTTTCATCTCCAACATATGGTCTACYAGTAATTGAATGAACACCGGCATCATGTTTGAATGTGGGTGGTTTTTGATTTTCGGGTTGGGGTTTTAGATCGGCAGCGCAGAAGTAGCATTGGGTTCCGAATCTTGGGTTTAGTCAAGTGTACCTTGTACTGAAGCCAGACTAAACCCTGGATTCGGTTCAAGGTACAGGGGTCTAGCCATGGCCGCTCCAGTGAAGCACAAACTCGTGCCAACGCCATGGAGTCGCTGGCGAGCAATTCAATGAAGCAAGATGGTGCTACTACATCTCCGTTCCGAATCCAGGGGTCAATCACTAGGCACTAGCTTGGTGAGTAGTCAGGAGGACTTTTATGATGTAGGAGCTACCATGGAATCGGAATTAGCTGCTACAAGGATTAGATGCCTTGAAGTGAGCCCCAAGCTTCTTCTCGATGTTGCTACCACTGTGAAGGAGATGGTGAGCAAGTGGATGTCAGAGCTCAGGGTCAAGCCCAAGTGCAGAAACTTCTGCTGACAATGAATCACCAAACTCATCACTCTGCGTCTCTGCTTTAGCTGAGACCCTAATGCTCTCGAAGCCATTGTCCTGTTTCGGCATTCCTAGCAAAGACTCAAGTGCACCGAAGCGAGCTGCACTACGAGTGATTGCTCAGAAAGGTATCCTAAACTCGTTGGGCTTTCTGTGAGGGACGTTCATTCTAATTTAAACCATTCAAACCTTCAATCCGGCCCCAAGTATAAGTCAATGCGGATCACAGTGAGTGACATCAAATCCAGAGAGAAGCTTAGCGTTGAATTTAGGGGTCTTCCTAAAAAGCTTTTCAGAGATGATGACGATGATTATCCTTTTGATTGTTATCATCTCGTCAAARAGCTTGACTCATATGAAAACTCAATGAACGCACGTGACTCGGAGGGTTGGTTTGTTTTGCTCRAAGATATTATGGGTGACTACCGCAGGATTTACATTTGTACTTTCCCACACGAGAAGAGTTCAGATCTGAGTAGCATACCAAGGGATCCGAGGATTTCATCAAATCTGCATGCGAATTGTTCCGTTGCAGCTTTTGTAAATGGTGCCTCCCACATTCCTACAGATGATACTAACGCGACGGAACTACCTTCCAGTGAAATGCAAAAAGTGATAGCAATCCTACCTGTAATCTGTTACCACAAAGCGAAGCCAAACAGGGTTACAGTCTCGTGGCATTGATGACGATCAACAGCCTCCCACTTTGATATTGCTGAAGGAAAATTCAAACAAAATGGATAATCCCTAGTCTCTACATCTATTTGCTGAAAGGTGATCTCCCCCAAATTTCTCTCCTACATGTGGTGTTAAAATGCTTCGAGCGAAACAAATTATGGGATCCTTTACCTGTATACATCCTTCCATACATCCTTCCATACATTGCGATGCAAAAAAGCTGCCAGAACCGGAATTATTGACGGTTAAAATCCAACACTTTCAATGAAGCTTAACAAGGTCAAATCACCCTATGATGAAAAAAGTATAATACAACAAGTGCGGCAAAACCGGTAGCCAATGGTATGATTTTACGAACACAATGCAGACATATTCAGTCTCCAGAGTGTACCAAGTTGCTTGCCAACGAGAACATACTCAATTGTGCACAAACCAGGCCTTGTTAGGTCAGTMGAGAACCATACGAAGCATAAGGCGTCTAAGGTTGCCCGTAGAAAGGACCGTAAGGGCGAACCACGCCAATACCAGGTCCACCAGTGGTGTCCTCGTGTTCCAGAGGATATTCGTCCTCCTGGTAAGCATAGAGTGAGTCCGCTGCTGAGTCAGATTCGTCATACATCTGAACGCCAGAACCTTCTATCTGACTGTTCCCCTGGGAGCTCCCAATCTCCGGGTAACCTTCCCTCCGCCCCCCGTCTCGCCGGCATCGCCGCTACGGCTCCCAAAAGCTTCCCGGCGTTTGCTCGGACGGTGGTGCTCGGCTGCAGATGTTCGCAAGACGGGAACCACGGGGAACGACACCAACTGCCCGACAATGAGGTTTAAATGAGGTTTAAATGAAGCACTATACTAATGATGGTAAATAGTGTTACCTACAGTAATTGATTTAAAACAGGCATAAGTTTTTACCCTTAATGAATATTTTTACCAACTATAGGTGCAAAGTTTTCCCAACTATATTACAACTAGGATCCATGCACTCCATAAAAATATTTGTGAAGAGTAAAAACTTATAGCATTTCTAAAATAGTTAGTATGGATAACACTATTTATCATCATTAGTGTAGCAGTGGTATTGAAATTTAGTGTTATAGTACGTAAAGTGTCATTAACCCTATCATGAAACGTACTCAAATTTACATTTAGTTGACAATTAGTGTTCACGTTGCAAATCATATTGACTATAACTTAGTTTTTTTTGTAGAAATATAGTTGACAATTATTATTACGTGTTGCCATTAGTTTTAGAGTTTGTGATTAGTATTGCAAGACTCACTTCCTTTGTATTTCTTAGGTTTTAAAATTGCCGGAGGAGAGGCCAAAATTATGGACGATAGAGGCTTCTATAGTAATTTTGAAACTTAAAAAGTCTGTATTTAGTTAAAACTATTTCAGTTAATTTTGAGAAGTCTCTATCGTCCATAATTTTGGCCCCCTAATTTTTGATGTAAACAAAGATTAGGTTTAAACCAAGGATGGACCAAGGGCCCACAAATATTCAAAGCTACTCTACTTTTTATATGTGACCATGAGAAGTGAAAAATGTAATGATACCTTATATGGTCTTGGTGTAAATCTAGAAGAAATCGTAGCTAAGCAAAAATCTACATATTTTTAGATTCAATATCATAAATTGCAAAATCAAAATCAATAAAATAGAGAAAAAAATGAATGATTGTGAGATTTTAGCTTGTCATGGCTCTAAGAATTTCATCAAGCCTACCATAGAGAGGTGGATATGAAAAAAAAATTGAAACCATC
This sequence comes from Pleurozium schreberi, assembly GCA_006891605.1. Classification (NCBI taxonomy): domain Eukaryota; kingdom Viridiplantae; phylum Streptophyta; class Bryopsida; order Hypnales; family Hylocomiaceae; genus Pleurozium; species Pleurozium schreberi. The sequence continues at coordinate 160,113 of VACF01001525.1, read as the reverse complement.
ATAACATTATCTACTTTGGTCATGTAGGATAACTCATAGGATTTATTTTTGAACTCAGTTTTCACAATTCTTAAAAGAAAAAGGTCCACACCCGGGGGTGTCACTTAAATTTTTTTACCAAACAATGTGCTACATAATATAGGGAGGCATTAATTCACGTGTTAAAAATATAGAAAAAACTTTGAGATAATACACAAAGTACAAATCACTTTACATCACTTAAAAATAAGATACACATGTAAATAGTAYGTCGAATTGGATACTTTTCTAGAATAGCATGGGAAGTATAATTGGTCCTAAGAATTTCTTCTTGGGACGTTCAATTTAGGGTACTAGTAATCTACAGTAGGTGGATGACAAATCCTATAGCAGTTGTCTGACATGGACATTTTATATCCAACCCAAACTATGGTCCTCTCTTCTATAGCAATGTACATTTTGGGATTTTTGACCTAGGATACTATAGAACTTATGAGACCTTGGATGCTTCAAATTGTTGTTCAAGCTTCATTGTAGGCTCTTCACATGCCAATGCATTCAATCATGTTTTTTGTTGTTAGTGTTGTTGTTTRGGGGTCACTTCTTATTTTCAAACAAATGCTCCAACTGTATTTTTTGTGCACCCCTTAAGTTTGGTTGTTTAGGGTTTATAATTGAGTATCACCTGTGAATGCACAAGTTTTGGTTAACTATCATGGCAACACTAAAATTGGTGAAGTAACTCACTCCTTYGGGTGACCCTTAGAGCTTGAAGGTGAGACAATTCAGCATTGTGGTTTAGCCTTTTAGCTTGGTTCTTTTTTTCCTTGTTGTTGATGTAGTGTATGGAGAGTTTTTGGAGTTTCATGTAGTGTAGGAACTAGATTATTCTGCAGCCATGAACTTTATAAATTTAGAATTGTGTTGGATGAACATGGTTCAGGCTTCTTATTGATAGAATTTTGTGTTTTTGTCATGGTTGCATCATTCATGCTTGAGCAATTGTAGTTCAGTATTGTTTTATCATTTTTGTTTACGCTTTGCGCATGTTTATTGTTTCGGTAACTTGGTTCAATTTCAGCTTTTACAGTTTCTTTTGCCACCCATTTGTCTTCCCAACATATTTGATCTGTTTTGCTTTTTTATGTTTTTGTCTTCATTAACTTTGTTGCATGCTTGTTTGTTGTGGGCTAGGTATATATAAGAGAATGTCGTGGRTGTTAATGCTGCTAGTTTCTACTTCAACTATTTTCATTTTCATGTTGTATTTTTAGTTCACATGATTTGTCTTTCTCTTTAATCTTAGTGTTTGCTGTTTTTTTTACTTGAATTTTCTTCCTTGTAAAAATGTAAGGGTGTTGAAAATTGACCTTACTATAGAATTCCAAGTTTTTATACGGAGGCATAAAATACCAAGAATGAGGAAATTAAGTCATAACATGGACCATTTAATTTTTCATGGTCATCTATAAGGCAGAGGCACCCAATGGCGTCCATGTACCCAATGCCATCCCTTTCTAGGTCAGGTATTCGTTCTAGAACATAAATGTAGCGGGACTGTAGATTGCTTATTATTTTCGGTAAAAGATTAGGTAAAAGAAATAAGCCATGTACGGCCTACCTACATTTATAGCTTGAAATGATTATGTCTTGGAGATTTGGACGACATTGGATACAAAGACGCCATTGGGTGCCTCTCCCTTATACCCTCCAAAATTAAAAAACAATCACATGTGATGTACAAATCTCCAAACGGTGTGCCCTCCCTCAAGGTCCACAAGATTTAGTTCTCTTGCTAGAACAATCTCACCGTTGGAATTAGTGTATTATAATTTCACTTTAGAGCTATTAACAATAGATTTTTTCCTATAATTTTGTGTTTACTTCTACATAACAATTTTTAAAAGAAYGAAAATCAAAATATTGTTTTTTGAATTTTTTTCTAAAATTTCAATTCAAYTTTTTAACATGATTTTTTTTATTCAATAATAGTAGTGCAAAAATTTAAGCTATGAAGATTCAAAGTCCATAATATAATCACATGAAGTGCACCCTCCCCCATTTTCTTCACTTCAAATGCAATATCTTGCAATATACATGATCAAAGTTTTGAAATTTCTTCCACAAATTTTTATACAAGTCTAGTRCAAGATCCKACAATTAGATATGTGAAAAATAAWTTTWAAATATCTTTGTTGCTTGTAATAGAAATGATAATTTGGCTAATTTTATGAAAAAAGGCCATATTTGTTATATTGAGACTTTTCGCAAATTTTGAGACAGAATGCTAGTTATTGAAAAATTCATTTAAAAAAATAGTAATGGAAACCAAAAACAACAATGCTCAAATAGTGACCCTATAATGACATTCTAAAAGCTCGTGTTGTTACCTATTTATAATAAAATATTAGTAAAGAAACAAAGCGGTTCATCTTCGAGTCGAAAATAGAAATGAGACTGCCAAAGGTCTCAATATAACGAATATGGCCTTAAAAGTCCTTAGAACTTTAGGGTTAATATGTGGTTAAGGGTCACCATATATCTTATTTTCAAGTTTGGAGTATCATTGAATAGTGTCTCGTGCAAACTCAACTTGCCTTTCAATCCTAGCTAAAGAATGGATTATTATTTGTTGCAAAACGTGTATAAACTACAAAAGCTTGTGATTGTGCATGTATTTGATTTGGAGATAGTTGCCTTTTAGCAGGTTATTGTCACAATAATTGTATTTTTCCTTTGGACGAATGGTTCATGAATGGCTCATTTGTTTGTAAATGTATTGCACAATGGATTTGTTGCGTTCATTGTCATGTTGTTTTTTATTCTTGTTTTTGGAACTAGACATTCTGAACATTGTTAGTGTTCAATGTGTTGCTTGAATCCTTTAGTCATTTGTTGCAAAGTTGGAGTAAAATAACCATGAATGAAAACTTTTAACCAAGCATACCCTACCAAAAAAGTATTGTGAAAAAATGTAAAAATATAAAATAGCCCCACATATAAAGTRTACRAGAAAGTATAGTATTAGAAAATTAGATAACAATAGGGTACCCTAAAATATTGAAAGGAAAAATAAAGTATCCGCCTCCTTCTATAAAATCCCGTTTGGATGCTTGCGTGTGTGTGAGAAAGTTAATATGTGTTGATTTTTCCAAGCTAAAAAACCCAAATTTTGACTTTGTACAACTAAAGTATAATCTATTTGAAGCAAACTAAAAGACAAAATTCACAAAGCGTTATAGCAAAATATATTGAAGAATGAGAAAACATGAAAGTGACCTTGAAATTGTGCGATTTGGTCTTGGCTTTGTCATTTTGTTTTTCATCCAAACTTGCCCATACATGTATTTTATTAGAATCCCATAGTGTAAATCTAATAAATCAATAAATAGACCCTAGAAAAGACACACAACTAATCTAAGTTGTCATATGGAGTCATGTATGGATAGTGAGGGACTGGTGCATTTCAATTAATGCACCCCCATCCATTCATTGAAAGTGAGGCTGTAAGTAAGGCTGTAAGTAAGACCCCCATTAAATTTTTTCTAAATTGTAAATGAATTTTTTGTATCCACCCACTACCCCCTCCTCCTATTTGTAATTATAAGGGAGATGGGTAAGTTGCAAACAATATGGGATATGTAAATACGTGTATTATGTTTGTACTCTTGTCCGTATTTGTATCTGTATCTCATACCCATATTTCTATCCACATATGTATTTTTTATTTTTCAAGATCAATGGCAATCAAGAGGGGGGGGGGGTAAAAGTATCTAACTGCTCTCATTTTTTACAATTGGGGGATTGATTAAATTTTCAAGAATGACAGGTTCACATCTTTTCAGTGGTGTAGTRTCAGTGATTGACACTGTTGGATACAATGTGGATCACTACTTTAACACTACTAAGAAACCTTCATCAAAGTCCACCTCTATCACTACAAAAAATGGACAATGATTGTTTTGAAAAATGCAATTCATGAATGCAGTTAATTGAAATTCCTTGAGAATACTTAAGAAAATCATGTATTATGTTTATTAATGGAAAAAACGAAGCTTGACACAAATCAAGGACATTTTTTGAGAAGAATTGCAATTATTTATTGTAATATAATATAATCAATATTACTATATTTGATTTGAGTACCATGCAACCATTAATTCAATAAAGATGCCAAAKACTAAAAATGTTTGATAAATGACTTCCAAAGAAACTATAGAAATGAATAATAAAATGCACTTATTCATGATTGGATATGATAATTTTTTGCTAAGTACCATAGTGATATGTCAATGTTTTACTTTGATTAATCCTATAGCCTATAAATTAGCCTATAGACACTTTAAAAAAATCAAAATCCTTCATTGTATATACTCCCATTTTGCAACTACATGTGAATGAGATATTATATATATAGAGAGAGATAGAGAAACTTAGTCACATGTCTTTTGAAAGTGATAAAGGTTCCAGATTATATTGTGACCACATGAAATGATTGTGAATTTTTGAATCAAAGGTGAAAAAGATTCATATCAAATACAAAGTATGATAAAAAAAAGTATGAAATTTTCTCCATACGTGTACACTAGCGTATAATATTTGTGGTGCAAATCAATTTGTTGTATCATTCTAAAATTAGAAAATGAGTACTTCATGGTCAAAGGTCCAAAGTCCATATTGCAATAAAAATTTTAATTTTAATAGGACTTCTTTTTGATAAAAATGTCAAGTTGGAGTAGAAACTAGTCCTGATGAACTTCATCTTGTCAGTTGTCACAAATTCAAAAGAGGTCATTTGTATGTCATTAATTCTATAAAGAGAAAGGAGCAAAAATCACCAAATTACACCACAAGGTGATCCTTAGGTTTGCCATTTTTTATGGAAGAAAGTAAAAAAATATCACAATAACAGAACTCATAGCATCTTCCATTGAATTTGGGTTCAAGAGACTCCCCTTTTTTGAATTGGATGAAAAATGATTTTTTTCCCATCCTTGAGGTTTTCTTCAAATCATCCACGGACAAGAAACGTTCTCTCATATGTTTCAAGGTTAAATAAGGTAGGAATTCTACAAAAACACCAAGGTTCTAAAAGTGTCTATGAGCACAATAGAATGCTTTTCCATAGCTTAAAAATTCTTATTTATTTCCACAAAGATACAAAAAAAACATTTTATTGAGCTTAAATTCTGCCTAAATGCAAGCAGCTCGCAAGGCTTAAATGGTCAGTAAGGTAAAACATCCCATTGTGGTCAGATGACCCATAGTGGACACCTAATGACCCCATGACTATTTTTGAGACCACAATCAACGTCTAATCTAGAACCCCATGGAGTGATTAGTGATTAGGACCACCCTACTTTTTGAGTGTAAATCATTGTAGGAAGTGACTTTTCTAGGCCTTCCACATTAGAAATTATTGTGACCTCTTTAAGTGATTAAGATGAGCATATTGGATACAGTTTTGTTGGTTGTCACGTAGCCTACTAAAATTCATAACAAATTCATACTTATCTGAAAAATATAATTTCAATTGCTCTCACTATTTCTCACACTATTTCTCACACTATTTCTCACACTTGCCTTTGCGTGGAAAAAAATTTGAAAAATTTCAGCAATTGCATGAGGGCAGACTCCACATTCTGACCACAACGGGCTGTTTTACCTTACATTGGACCTAAAGAAGAATCGTTCGGATCAGTTCCACATGCAGATTCAAAGTTCAATAAATGAATATCATCCAACTACAGTCGCACCGATGGTATTCATTCCGTCATTGCCCCCATCCAGACCTTGACCCATACTCACATGACCCCATAAATCCACCACCCCATGCGCGCATAACCCATTGGTCCACCACCTCATTCACGCATGACCCCATTCATGTATGACCCCATTCATGTATGACCACATACATGTATGACCCCATAGGTACATCCACCCCATCACCATTATTCACCAGGTTCCGAATCCTCGTAGTGTTTCAGAGAGAAAGTCCGCCGGATGATTCTCTTCTTCCGCGCAAGTCGCCGCTTCCTTGCCATCTYTGCTGCTCATGAGACCCATCCAGCACAAAATTACAGCAATCCCCTCTCCTCACAGCATCCGGAATATGCCGATGCCGATCCCTGTAGTCGAGGTATAAATTCATTCTGATGAATCTCTTGCATCTCTGTCGCTCTCTCCCGTCTGTTAATTGTATTTCAAGCGGACGATCCTCGTACTTTGAGTCCGAGGTTCGATTTTTCACCGACCCTGCTTGGGCAGGTTTGCGTTAGGTGGATGGATTAGGTTTGCGAAGTGAATTCGTACTGATGTGTAATCACATGTCGCCAGGGTCGTACCAATGTTCACTTGTGCGTGCATTTTAAATACGAGATTCGRCTATGGAGCTCACTGTGGATCACACTGGGTGCTACAAGAGCCGAATTCTCTTGAGTTCAAATTGTTTTCTCACTCAATATGCGGTGATTCTTGTGCAATTATTCTGTGAGTGGGAGGTCATGTAGACCTTGAGTGAAGGGACAGTAGAAACCCCAGATTTCCATTCAAAGAGAAATGGCCATGGAACAGTTAAACCAAGTCTTGATTTCTACACCCAGTGGTTGCTAATTGAAGGCTAACGTCGTGTTCATTGGAAGAGATAGTGTCTGTCGGTAACTTAAAGATGGGATCAGGTTCCTAGTGGTTCTAAGACTTTCAACTGTATGATCTTCGACTTCTCCRTTTTTGTGACAAATTTTTCTCTTTGTTTGGGTTCAGAGTCTCTGAGGTCACGCGATGGCRGAGGGAAAGCTGAAATTGTACGGGATTGCCTCCTCGACGTGCACAGGGAGGGTTTTAGTGACGTTGTTTGAGAAAGGTGTGGAAGACTTTGAGCTCAAGGTTGTCAATGTCCGCAAGGGTGAAGGCAAAACTCCCGAGCACAAGAGCCTGCAGGTCAGCGAAAATTGTGACATAGCCTGTATTAAATTTTGCAAGCTCAAGAAGATGGATGCAATGAATTTGGAAACTGGAGGATCGTGCAAAGTGTAGTAGTATCATATGCTAAATGTTTTAACTTATTGAAGATTGACCAAGGACTGAGAGCATGCTTGAAACTAGGACAACATGATCATATTAGTTTTCATAGAGGTGTGGATTTTGGGTGACTAGGTTGTGACATTCTCTTGGAAGTGTCCTAGACCTATGATTCTTTTAATTAGTTAAAAAAAATAAGAACATCAAAAGTATGGACAATTGGATAACTGTTTTCGATTCACAATCTTGAGATATACTTAGCTGAAGTGCATTCCTTCGGAGGAAACGACCTTCTAAGTACTCTTCAATATGGTGTTCACAAATTCCACAAATTGCACAAAAGGGTTGAGGGATTTTGAGGACGTGTGAGGAATCACTAATTATAGTGTGTGGAATTAGAGAGGTTTGAGTGCATCCGCTTAGCAAAGCAGAGTCGTTGAATTAATAATTTTAAAGCTTACAGCACACTTTTTAATATTCTGCCGTCTGAACCACTTTGGTAATGTAGTGATGAGGAGCTTAGAAGCAAAGCTTGGGGTTTTTAATTTGTTTTTTTCTTTGCTGTTGCAGCCATTCGGTTTGATCCCAGTTCTACAAGATGGTGGTTTGACACTGTTCGGTATGTCACACTCTTCTCATAAATATGCGCAAAGTTGTTATCATTCTTTGATTTCCTTGAAACCATKCCCCGCGTCTCTCCATCTGTTCAATTTGAAGAGTGGACTCTTCGAACTTCAATGGATCTCAYATCTGTAGAGTTTGATATGGAGAGCATAACGCAGTCTTGTTTACATCTGTTTTGGGAGCATTTTCATGTAGATTGCTGTGTCCACGCCTTTGTTTGACTTTGAAGGTGTTGCTATWGGCTCCTTTGAAATTTGAATCCTTTTCTGGAACAGAGTCAAGGGCAATCATTCGGTACATCGCGGACAAATTCCAGGGCCAAGGAACGTCCCTCTACGGAAAGACGCCCACGGAGAGGGCTTTGGTGGAGCAATGGTTGGAAGTGGAAGCGCAGAATTTTAACGCGGCATGTAAAGACAGCTTGAAGTACGCTGCCGCCTCCCCCGTGAACGAAGAGAATCTGGCTCAGAGTCTGGAGAAGCTGGCCAAAGTGCTGGACGTCTACGAGGCTCGTCTCTCCAAAACTGAGTTTCTGGCAGGGGATTTCATTAGCCTGGCGGACCTCTCGCATCTCACCACCGGCTGGAAGCTCTTCGACAAGTATAAGCAGGGCGGCGTTTGCTTTGAGGGAAGACCCCATGTGAAGGCTTGGTGGGAAGCTATCTCCTCCCGCCCTGCTTGGAAACGAGTACTTGACATGATCTAAACTGTTTYGGAAGAATCACACGCTCGTTCCGCCGATGCAGCATTAAGTGCGACCTTGTGTTTTTATTCCTAGCTTTTACGAGGCCATTTCTGCAGTATGTTTTTTGATGGCCTCGACAGTGACGCCGAGGAATTAAGTGACGGAATTGCGATTTGTACTTTCCCACGCGGGAGGGGTTGAGATATGAGTYGAATAAAAAGGGAACTTGCTTTCATCAAATCTGCACACGAATTACTCCGTTGCAGCTATTGGAACGGTGCCTTCCACATGCCCACACATAGTTCTAAAATGACGCAACCACCCTTTAAGAAAATGGGAAAAGTGACAGCATTCTTAAATTGGATCTAGTAATACTGCAATATATTACCACATACCATTGCAAAACGGGGTTACATTCTCGTGTCATGTCGACAGCCTCCCCATTTGAAACTGCGAAAGGAAAATTCAATCACATTTTTTCATCTAAACATCTACATGTTGTATGGTGATCACCCCCAATTTGCACTCCTACATATTATGTTAAAATGGTTGAAGTGAAACRAATGATTGTATCCTGTATCTTGCAATGCGATGCAAAAAAGTTACTGATCTCAGAATTGTTGACAAAAAMATCTGACAAGTTCCAATGAATCTTTACGAGTTTCCGAGCTGCAGCGCGAGGTCAAGGCGACAGCGGCGTCGGCGGCGTGGGCGGGCTGCACCGTCCCGACAACGGGGGCGACTCATCCCGCACGGATCTGTGGCTAGGCGTGGAGTTTCCGCTCCCACACGAGGATCGCGAATGCGCGGAGCGCGGCGTGGAGCCTTCCGTCGTCCCCCTGGACGGGTAATCCTTGCCGCTGCCKCCGCGGGTGGTGGTGTTGTTGCACCGCGACGACCTGGACGTCCTGGCATTCGTGGAGCCATGAGAGAAGCTGGATCGGTCGTTGGCGGAGACGAGCCCCGAATTGGTCCCTGGAGTGCGCGTGATGATCTGCCCCACGGATGACGAGTACTGCGAGCGCGCGGGGGAGCCCACCATGGACCTCGCGCCGGACGCCGGGGACGCACGGTGTGAAGACGCGCCGGTGCGCCGCTGCGGCGAGGGGCCTTGAGAGGTRGGCTGGGACGTGGGAAACGCTGGCGACTTGATGGCTGAGTGACGCGAGGKGTGCCGATCCGTGGACGCCACTGAAGGCGCTCGTGATGGGGATACGGAGGAGGCGACCGACCTCGCGTGGGAGGGAGGCGACGCCAACTGCGACCCGTGAGATTCTGAGTGTTGCCGCGACCGGGACGACGCCACCGATTTCGCCGCCTGCTCCAGAACTGACTTCGGCGTTTGCTCGGAAGATCGCTTCTCTGACCTGCGCAATATCCACATCGGCAACGCCCGAGTACGTGAGTCAGGGTTCCAGATTTAGGAGCTCCATGGTCGCGTCTCAGGGATCGACACCCCTGACAATGTATCACTACATACCAAGTTCGATCTGAATTCGGTTCTGAAGCCATCACTAATCGAGAGGATACTCGCTTTGTGTGCTTCGGTATTGAATTTGCAACTGTCACAATCACATCGACTTTCGAACAAGCACACAGTAATGTCAAATTTGGATGAGTTTACATACGGATTTCAGCTTTGATTTCGATATCGTTTCAGTAGTATTATTGTTTCAACGTAGAATCAAGATTGAATTCTACATTGTATTGGTCGATGTTGATGCAATGTTGATTCCAGAATCTTGGAGTTCTGTGCAGTATATGCACCGGTTTGTCGAAAATATTAGGTCATACACAAAATGCGCAGAAGTCCAAGCACCCATACCGAGTTCCTCATCCATGACATCGAATTTCTCATGCTCTTACAACCGTGAAAATGCGCATAATTTGAAAATTCTAAAATTCGAAATGTGTTGGGTCACTTACTTGTCCGCCTCCAGGTGCTCCCCGAGGGAGTCGTAGCCGGGCGTGGTGTACGGGGTCTTGATCGCCATGCGCTGCTCATAGGGCTCGACGGCGAGGCCGTAGCTGTTGCAGAGAGTCTGYGGCTTGGGCACGCGGTGACGCTTGGGCATGGCGGCGATGAGATCGGTCACGCTCATGTACTGCGGTGGCACGGCGAGCTCCGTCGAGCGTTGCCGGAAGCGGAAGCTGCTGCGCGGGGCCGGGCTGTCGTTCTCCTTGAACGCCGTGATGCTGGACGCCGCTGGGCGCCAGGGAGGGCGCGTGGGCGTGTGCGCGAGTTCCATCATGCTGCAGTGGTTGGGATTGTTGTATGTCATCTTCCATTCGCACGAGTCCATGTCGCCTACCCAGCCTCAATTCTTCAATTCCGCAATTCCCCAATCCCTCAATGCCACAACGCCACAACCCCGCAATGCCGCAATGCCTCAACGCCTCATATCGTCAATCCCTCAATCCCGCAAATCCCCAATGCCGCAATTTCTCAATTAAGCAGTTCCCTTTCGTAATTTCACAGMAATCAATCGCCATTCGTGAACAGATTTCTATCTGAAATAAGTTGCAGGTACGGTGCAACAGATTCTCATTTCAGCCTAATTCATGCAGGAGCCRTGATCGCTCAACACCCGGCATTCTCCCTACGTCTGAAATGGASCATGACCGTCACATTGCACGAGAACAATGAGAGGCATCTGGATCCTTACAAGTGGAGTTCGGATTTCWTCGGAAACGATCATACCTTCGAAGGCGCAGGAAGCGGGCTTCGAGGTCACAAGACATGAACTAGAGGGAGGACCGGGAAGAAGGGAAAAGGGAGATTCATGAGGGTCGTGGAGGAATGCGGCTTGGAGGTTAACCAACTGTCGATCTTGAGCGACGTAAACGGGATGGACAGCTGCAAACCTCAGTCTGTTACTGCAATTCGCGGTGTCTCTTCGTCAGCGTTGTTCAAGTCTTAGGGAACCACGAACTGGTTTTAGGAGTGAGACTGGTAAGGTAGAAGGTCCATAAATCGCTCAGTTTAAGAGCTGAAATTGAATTTTGGGGAGGTTAAACTTCTTGAAATTTTTTTTAATAAATTTTCCTTGAAAGACAAGTTGAGTTGGCATCAAATCCAAGTTGTTTTATATTTTTAGGAGCTATGTAGAAATACTTATGAATTTTTGAAGTTGGTATGACATAGAGCTCTAAAACTGCCCACTTCCTAAAATGTACATTGTTCACACATTGGTAAAGGCTACCCAAAAGCAATAAATACATATAGTGTACATTTGAAGAGGTGGGTGGTTTTAAAGCCTAAGCACTTTCAGGACTTCCTCCCTTACGAGAAATAACTCGGAACGAGAGTCGAATTGGAAGTGAGCTAGGAAAGTGAACACAAAGATGGCACAAATGGATATGCGCTTAGTTTTGGAAAGAAGGTTGCTCCAGTGAAAGACTAATATGGTGTATAATATTATTGTATATAACAATGTTTTACTTTCAAGAATAATGATCAACAATGTGCTTTTTCTAAGTCTTTTTTTCATCTCCTTTTGCAAACATTGGCTTGAACTACATCTATGTAATAGTCAATTAGTCACTAAAGAAGCACAATTGAACTTGTGTCAACTTTAAATTCAAGATTATGTATAAGCCCATGTCGAAAGTTATTTGTATCACGCATGCACTTTCGCACATAGAATGTATATTTTTCAGTGTTGATTGCTATGTTTGAATCATGAAAGCAATGTCTACCAAATCCAAAGGTCCTTGAAGTGAAGCCTTTCATGAAATTGCTAGTGCTACATGCCTACATGCCTATATTTTTTCATTTTTTCATATCACAATGTCAACAATAAGATACACATTGATAATAAAATCTAAATTCTTGTAATACAAGAAGTGGATTGTCCTAATTTTTTACAAATCCATTGTCTATTATTCAATCTACAATTTGGTACAATTAATTTTTCCACTTCAGCTCTTCTATCCTCAATAATCCTACATTGGCTAATTAAAGTTTTTGTCTACAGTTTTTGTCTATTGTTATTTTTTCTTTCAATTGGCTGTAGAACTCTAGGACAATCCTAGATCTTAAAGGATCCAAATTTTGAGATTACATTAATCCAAATTCAAAATATCAACACCACTAGATTTGTCCCTTAGTACCACTAAGCTCTTCATGCTCTCGTCAAGTGCTTGTGTAGCACTTCACTTCTAGTGATATCAATGGTCATAATCTTTTAACATTGTATATGCCACACACATGCAATGTTAGGTTCTAATTTCCCATGACTTTGTTACTTAACTCCCATAAAATATCACATATATCATTTGATGACCTTGGCAAGAACTTTCATTGATGTTCAAGTATGTAGTGGTGGCACTACTTTCTATTGATACTAACTACCCTTGAATGGTACCCAACCCCTTTTCACAGTACTCTATATGGATTCAACATACTCCTCCCCCCTCTGAGACATCTTAGACAAAATTTATTTTGGAAGACCAACCAATTTTGTTCTTTAGTCTCAAAATTGGGCCCCAAAAACCTCCTGATCTTCTTATCAAGATAATATTTCTTCTATACAACAAGTATTAGGGAAATTATGGTCCTCTAAAGATCTCAGTCCTTCGGGAGGTGTAGTTCTCCAAGATTCTACTCTTCTTGGTTGCCTAACCTTTAGCTCATAGCTAAGATCTTCATGAGCCTTAGCATGCTAGAGACCTTATCTCATTAAATTTCCAATGGTATGCCTTATTTGGACTAGAAAAATCCTCCTAGAACCTCTACTTCCACGTTCCACATCTTAGGATGTGGACATGACAAAGCCAACTTTGAGTCTTGAGCCATAACTTTTGACTCCTAATTTGGATCCTTGTGTTCTTTAGACACATGTATGCATTGTCTCACAAACATCCCAAGCATGTATGGCACGCCATCCAATTTGTCCCGACTAGAGTGCTACAATGCCTAATCCGCTTGGAACTCCTCATTTCTCTCACCTAGTCTCTTGCAAGCGTTGGGAAGTCACTTAGCTTCCAATGCTCCTCTTGCTCACCAAGTGGTACAAGCTAGCATGACTTGGACTCAGGTCGTGAAGAACATTACATGTATTGGCTAAAAAACATCATTATTTGAACAAATAAATTATTACATTTTAACTCTTCAATTTTTTTTTAAAAGCACATAGAGCCAATATGGGAATCTTCATCTATAAAGGTTTTATCCAATAAAAATGCGATAGACTAATTTTGATTGATAACCTTGGCAATAGGGTCATATCTTCTACTCAAGGTCGAGGGGCCTCAAACACTCAAGAGGTTCTATGAAATCGACCATGATCTACAAAAAAAAAATAATTGAAAAAAAAGAAGTTAGTATGAATGCCACTTTTTGTCTTTATTACTATAAAGGGTGCTAATTAAAAGAGAAAAAACTTATAATATTTGTACGCACTTTTAAGTATACAAACTCTTCATCTAATTATGGACAATTTTGGAGGTAGATAGATTTAGTCAATTTCCTCTTGACAAAAGTTGTTTGTCATGATCTTTCTTGATTTGACTTTGTTGCCTTATTGACACTAAAAGAAATTATTGAAAATTTTGATGAAATTGCTAAAACCTTGCAAAATAATTTAATTTAACAATGTATGAATGAAGTTAATAAATGATATTTGAATTGTTTTATAAATGAACATATGCACATGAATGATTCTTTTATGTTTTCTCCTTTATCTGCATGCATTCCAAGGTGTGTGTTGCTCTACCAATAGGAAAACCAAAAAATTGTTTGGTATATTGCCCTATTGACACTAATAAGAAGGTCGTGTTTATTTCAAGGTGTATCACTCCATTGACACTGACAAAGCCAAAAAATTTGATTTTAAGCAATACGCTGTTGCCTAGAGATGAGTGCACTGCGCATTATGGATGCAAATTTTTATTTGCTTGGGGGATCCTTTAATGACACTCATTGGCATTAGTATTAAGGCAAAATTTATAGTATGCACAATTCAAAACTCTCAACAAACCGCTCATATTTTACAAAGAAATTATAATTTCACTTCTACTCCTTTTTTCATTAATTTGCCTTTGATAGGAAATTCATGTATGATTGTTCTAAGTAACACAAATAACATAGATGTGACCATATATGAGATTCCTACTAGATGGATTTTTAGTTATTCACATAACATTCAGCATTGCTGACTACCCTCCTCCCACTGAAATGGGGTGGAATATTCCACACCCATCAATAGTTAAGTGGACACTTGTCAAAATGCATCAAAAAACATAATATGAAGGAGTTGCACAATTAAAAATAGTAGGAAAACATTTCAAGGATATGTCAGTAATAATAGCCTCAACTTGAAATACAATACAATGAATTATTTTGTCATTGGCTAGCTAGATTTAGTAATCAATAACTAACTTATCACTGAGTGATGTGATTGTGCCACAATATTGTTTCATTAAAGTATTGACTACCATCCTACTCTCTCTTGCACACCCTATAATAATAATATGGATGGATTTTGTGGATTGGGGTGCATACAACACAAAGCGTCCCCCATATAGCCATTGAATGTTATGCAGTGTTGAATTTGATGCATTTGTTTTTAATAATGTATCGTCACAATCCTCAATGTCATTGACCCTTGTATTTTCATTGACACAACGTGTAGTCTTTATCATATGGAATCAAGTACATATGATCAATCTCTTGCAAAGGTTGAGTATTCAAGTTAAGGTTAAATCTTAAAACACTTGGTTGGTCACTATGGAAAATATCCTTTTGGATTGTGTGTTTTTGTTTGAAGAATCCGAAGAACTCTCATTGAAGATCAAATTATTTCATTAAACCTCCCCTTTTCATCCCAAATTTCAAGGATGAACATGCATTAGAAGAAAAAGGAGGACACATGAAGGTTGTATCAAGGCTATTCTCCAAGCTATGAATTAACACAATACAGACTACAATATTATATAATACTGCGTAAAAAAATAAAAAAATCACTAAAAATCTTAAAATTTTAAGAAGATTATCTAAATATATTTTAAAAATRAGAATTAATTATTATTATCTAACATGACAGTATCCACATCAAATTTCAAATCAAGATTTCCGTGTTGTGAAAGGTTGTCAATTCTTGGACTGTTCCAAATTTGAAAATTGAGCTAAATCAATAGTAAGAGATGGCTCAACTCAAATATTTTTTTGAAATATTCATAAAATTATTTTTAAAATTATTTTGAATATTTTGAATACTTTCGATAATTTCAATAATTTCAATACTTTCAATATTTTCAATGCTTTTAGAATCTTTGACCACACAAATTGAAATGTTATAACATTTGAAGTTATAAAAAAAAAAATTGCCCTTGCCTAATAGGGTCTATAGACTTGAATTCCTCCTAAAGTGAAAATTTTACATCGTAAATTGTCATATTTTTGATATTTCATATAATATTATTTAAGTTACATATGTGCCAAATCTCAAAATTATAGGAGGAGTTTTGCACATGCTTCTTGAAGCTGCTCAAGCTACACGGGTTGCCCAAATTTTTTAAGGCAACATATCTTGTGATCTAGGCCCCTAATTGGGACAAAATCTAAATTCCCACGGAGGGATTACAAGTTTACACCTTGTGCCAAAGTTTTGTGAACATTCATTGAACCAAAATTGACTTCATAGGATCATACAAAAGAACCTCTCTAAATTGGCCCTCTATATGCCAACAAGCCTTTGTACCATAACTTTATTGAATGGTCCAAGATTTGTCCGAATTAAAGAATCCCCACAATTGGCACAAGACAGAGGCTCAAATTTGGAATCTTTGGAGTGTTGTTCAAATGTGGGTGGCTTGTGTGGTAGTCATCTGCCCCACTACAAAACGGTGAATGCAACAGTCCAAGAGGAAGAGATACTCTGACCAAGAAATCCAAGTTATTTTTCTTTAAACTTAAACAAAAAGCCAATTTGATTTTCAATTCTTTGAGGCTCATGCCTTCATATCTCATTCGTTTCATAATGAAAAAAAGTGAATTACTACACATTGTGCAACAAGTATTGACAACATGTTTTGAATTGCCTATGGAAAAGCAGAGGTCCTCCAACCCATGTGGGATATTAGATTATATGAACTAGTGGGAGCTCCCACTAGTTCATGTTCTCACATATCCCACAATGGTTGGAGGACTTCCTTGCACCCCATGTGGATATACAAAGCTTTGAATTCCTAAGTGAAGAGAGAAACTCAATATATCCAAGTAGAGTGGAGAGAGGTCCTCCATCCTATGTGGGGTATGTGAGAATATGAACTAGTGAGAGCTCCTTTCTACTAATTCATGTTCTCATGTATCCACATGGCTTGGAGTACTCCATGTGAATATAGTGAGGTTCATTTTTTACTTGAAAATACAATTCAAGTTGAAAGCCCTTTGTCATCTTTTAKATAAAAGTTAACCCTTAAGTTTCTTTGACTATATTTTCATCAAAAACGCTCCAAAATTGCCTTTTTGAATACAAGTAACAAATATTGGAGGAAAAACATTTTTGGACACATGTAACCGTAGGATCTTGAAGTATTCTATTTCAAAAAGCTTTTCAGAAAGGCAAGGAAAAAATTTCAAAAATTTTCACTGTGTGGATTGCAAGATATTAGCGTTTGAATTGATATAAATTACTTTGTGTGGATTGCAAGATATTAGCGTTTGAATTGATATAAATTACTTTTTTAATCCTGCAAAAAACAAGGTAGTTGCACTTCACAAGCTCACTTTTGCATGAAAAAATGCCCAAATTGGTGGTGCTTCTCTGGACTCATGTTTCAAGTCAAGTTGTCTGTAGAGTTAAAGAATTTCAAATCACTTGTAGTTGTTCAACATATAGTAAGTAGAAAGAAGTAGCCAATGGTTCAAAATACTAAACTATTCATAATTTATTTTTGAAATTGAAAAATGTCAATCCCAAAGGTTGTATTGTTGTAATAAACAATCTACACCTAATCCTTTGATTTTTTTTTAAATATTTAAAATTGAATTAAATGATGGACTTCAAAGTTTTTTTGAGTGTTTAATCCTTAATTGCTTGCAAACAAAAAATCCTCATACTTTTGACTCATTGATGAAAATAGAATGATTCAAAGATTTTCACACTCATACAAATCTAGAGAATAAATTTCAAATTTTCATTTTGAAAAAAAGTGATTTCTTTGCATCTACTCGAACTGCCTGAGTCAAGAAAGAAACAACATATCATGCAATAACTTTTTGACTATGTAGTCAAAGGTTATGAAAATTGGAGGTCTTAAAGAAATTCCTCATACACAAGTTGTGTAAAAATCTCAAAGAGAAATAATAAAATCTCTAGTCACATTTACTTGCTCAAAATATCTATGTTGTAAAAAAAAGGCACCTCCAATTGGTCCTTTAGGGGTTAAAAAAACTTTATTGTAAATATAATGCTTTTGAACATTCCATTTGTTTTAAAATTAAAATTAAAATTAAATAGGAATTTAGTTCATTTTTAAATGTCAGTTAAAGGTCAATACCTCAAAATTGGGGTGCAAAGAATTGTGAGACCCCATTTTGAGCCACGGCCAAGACACTTTCATTTGGCAGTGACCATGCATTTTTAAGACCAAACTTGGCTTGCCGTGGGGTTTCGCTCGGCCTGACCATTTATCCAGTTTGCACCTTCCACAATGTTGTAATGGGAATGCTTTTACAAAGGACATGATTAACCCTTCAACGCAGCGGCGGACGTTTTGTGTCCTCTAGATGACAGAGAATCAAACCATGTAGGACATAATTGCAAGTTTTCATCCTCGATATTAGGAGTGGAAACTAGAAAGGGAAGATCTTTTTTAGTACTTTGACTTCCAATGAGTATACTTCGCTTTTCAAAGTAGATGATGTCACACGGGATCAAAAATGCATGATTTCCACAACCACCGGTCCGTTCTCCAAGGGTTAAAATTTACCCTCTATAAACCACTCTAATGTGCATGACATTAAATCCTCCATTTGAAGTGGGCCGAGATTCCCGAGAAGGATTCACCAGAGGTAGAAGTAAAAAAAATACCCCTATTTTGAGCCGTATCTAGGGTGTGGTTTAGATCTCTCCTAGCTAATTTGGGGTCTCTAATTGCAAATACGAATTTAGAATTTGAAAAAAAAAAATTTATGTGAAAAATAAAAAATTCTGGCTTTTTTACCCAGGGTAATTCCAGCCTGCTGCTGGGCCCACTTCAAATGGAGGATTTAACGTCCTGCCTCTAATGTCACCTTGTCAGATGGTCCCCGCCTTGTTGTTTTTACAGTACACGAGATTTCTTGTGTACATCACGGTTCCGTACTGCAGATGACTAACTACTATGGTCAACAGGAATGCATGATGACTACCCAAGTACCCGCCAACTATCTTCAACAGGAATGCATGTGCTTTGTATACTATCTTTTGATAGACTCCGTGTATCTCTTTTGTATACTGTACATTCACAACTGCTATAGCATATACTATTGTATCCAGCCATGAAAAGTGGCAATCCACGCASCGACCATGTCTGATTTCGTAAGCMATCCTCGCGTTTCGTGCCAATATRTTATTCGTGCAGTATGTCAGSTCGCTTCGAAATTAGCGATGCTTCTGATTTCCGTGTTTGCAGTTCCACATGTGCAGATACAATAGAACTCACGCAGGCCAGGCTGGGAAGACGATTTCTGTATTAAGTAGTGGCTATGGCCACCCAAAACTCGCTTATCCCTGAGTGTGTAAAGCTAAGGCGGCCATAGCCGGGAGCTTGTTCTCCAATTTTCATGTTTCGAGTTGCACCAAACACAGCTACTCTGTAAGTTGCATAATTTCAGAGATTCAAGGTTCCCCCAAACCCATGCCTAYTGCACACATCCGCGCACTGGGTGTAATTTCCTGTGCGAAGTCAATTGCTAAGTTATGATTCTACAACTCAAGAAGGAGCTCCAAATAATCTCGAGCTTCTCTCTGTCTACGAATTCGGATGAGCTAGCACTACCTATTTAGCTGCGAGGTTCAATTCTAACTAACTGGCTACGTTACGACAAGCTAATACCAATGTCCTCTTGCATATACCAATCCACAAGATCAGTGGTGATGGTGTACACAACATTGAACTCGACTCACAGACAACATTTTCTAACAGAAGGCTGTCTGGTTTGGCTTGCGCSCCTGAGAGTAGCAAGCTCCCTGAAAAGCCCTTGAGTCCTTTAATTTCGCTAGAGTCGCCGACGAAATTGGTGGAACGGTACGGGTTGACTCGACGTCGATGTCGTGTGTCACAACCGATTTACATATTCTGAAGAAGAGCGCCTGTCAGCAAACTGCTGATGCTAGCCATCAAAGTCATCGAACTGCCAGGCAGCAGACACGGAGGGCTGGCGGAGCTGTTGCTGCTTCCGGAACCAGATCCCCTTCTTCGCAGTTCCCGCCTAAGATTCGCATCCTCACTTTGAGCTCCTTCCACCACGGACACAGCCACAGCCGCAGCAAGCGCCAGCAGCAGGACAATAATCGCAGTCCGTCGAAACGACATCATGCTGAATTGAAAGAACTGCCGATCGAAGAACGTCCCTACCTCGATCGTCGTCTTCAACTTCTAATTAAACTGCAGAAAACACGCCAAGCTTCTCAAACAAACTACTGTAGAACACAAAGACTTCAGTTGTGAGCTACAGGAGATCTGGTGCAATATATAACTGAAGTTACACCTCCAATATGGACTCGCTGGAATTTGAACTCCCAAACTGAAATCAATCCCTGCAAGATAAGTTCACACTTGAAAGTTATAAAGGACGTAAAGTGCCGTGGTAGGCAGGCCTGGCGCACACGCCGTCGTCCAAGAAAGACCTCGAAGTTTGGCGGAGAGAGCACAATTTCCGTCCACGTGTCCGGCTTATCCGGTGATATTTTTTTTGGGAGAAATACAATGCAGCAGTGTGTACCGAAATTCATTAAGAGATTATGAGTGGCGTATTCCTGGAGTATTCTTTTGTATTTCATGGGATTACGGACTCCGCCAGGAGACTCGATTGATTACAAATAGTCAACCCTAAAACGTTGCTACTTCGGACGCTAAAAAGTGTCGGATGGATGAGAAAGAATCCTTTTATGTAAGATAGATGTTCATCCTTGGGATTTTGTGTGAAAAGCGAAGGGAACTTTTTGACTATGTAGTCAAAAGTTATAAAAATTGTTGGGCCTTAAGCTGTTCCTTGGCAATATGTTTTTTGAAAATTTCAAAGCAAATTGATATAAACTCCTTTTATAGTAAGCTGCCCAAAATCACTATATTGCCAAAAACTGCAATTTGTGCATTTAGGGGTTAAACAAACCTAAGAGCAGACATTGCCATGGAGGTCAAACTTCTCTGCAAGATTGTATGATATGTTGATTTCATTGCTCGGTGGCCAGCCCGGGCATCAAAAAAAACTTCTTAATTTAAAAAAAAAAATATAAAACTTGAAATAGGTTCTTTAGATTTATATCACAGTGGAAAGCTTTGAATCATTCTATTTTGATCATCGAGTCAAAAGTTATGAGGAGTTTTAGTTTTGGGTGGTTTACAGGTAGTTATAGAATCTCTACTCTACAAAAAAGTTTGAAAACCATTTTTTAATTCAGTTTTTTATAATTTTGGAAAAAAAAAAAGTAGGTGTAAATTTTTTATTACAACATTTTAACCATTGGGATTGGAATTTTTCAATTCCATAAATAAATTGTTTACAATTTACTATTTTTAGTCATTTTCTATTTCTTTCTAATTACTATTTTTTCCCTATATGTTGTACAATTCCAAATGATTTGAAATTTTTCAAGAATGTAACCAACTTGCCTTCGAGAATGAATTTCAAGGGTAACCACCATTTTGGACATTTTTTCATACAAATGTGACTTTGTGAAGTGCACCTGCCCGTTTTTTTACAGGGCTAAAAAAATGATTTTTGACAATCAGTCAAACGCTAATATCTTGCAATCTACATGGTGGAAAATTTTGAAATTTTTTCCACATCTTTTCCAACCAGTTTTCTACAAGATCCCATGGTTAAGTGTGTCAAAAAAAAAAAAATTCTAAAATTTGGTACTTGTATTAAGAATGGCAATTTTGGAGCGTTTTGGTGAAAACATAGTCAAAACCATTTAGGGGTTAAACCCTAAATTCCCATTGTCCCATGGGAGGAAAAATTGGATTTCGGGTGGGTTCTTATGACCTCGTTTATTTATAATTTTTTTTGAAAGTTTCTCATAAGATAGAAAAAATGAATAGCTATGTGGGAATATAATTCTTATTTCAATTGGTGACCAAGAGCAAAAGTTATACCACAAAAAGCCCAAACCGAACTTCACAGGCATTACAAAAACAATTGCAAAAAGTCAAAATAAATAAATTTTTTTCCTTGAAATACTCTATTTTTGTGTATATGTGAAGCTTTGATTCATGGCTCCCAAAACATGAATTGTTTCTTGCAATCACCTACGAACCCTATTATTTTTATATACAAGATAAATAGCCCCCTAAAAAAATACCCTATTGCCGCACGTGGTACCCAAAATGTACATAAAGGGACCAACTTGAGCCCTTTGAYCATATTTGGTGGATATTAGTTTTTTCTGGTAAGTAGATTCCAAGATTTTAATTTGAGCTTTAATCCCTAAAGGTCTAAGGCTTTTTTCTGTGAAAAAACGCTCAAAATTGCCATTTCTATAGTAGAGAGTGAAAAAAATTGTAAATTATTTTTATTGCACATCGAACCATAAGATCTTACACCTAACTAGTACGAAGATGTGTGGAAAAAATTTCAAAATTTTTGGACCCATTGATTGCAAGATATTTGTGTTCAAAGAGAAAAAAACAAGTTTTGCAATACATTGTTGGACAAGATTATTTGACTTTGAACCTTCTTAACTTTAATTTTTTGCACTATAGGGTTTTGAGCTTTGAATTTTTATGGTGGAGAATTGTGTTTAGAATCTAGGGGAGAAAAAAATTAAAAAATAGCTTAATTTTATTCTTTAAAAAATTGTTAATTAGAAGTTAATAGAAGATCAAAGGAAAATCTAAACTATTTATAACCCTATCTCTAGAATTAAAATGCACTAATCCCAATGATGAGATTGTTCTAGCATTCAAACTATACCATGTGGAACTATGTTTTCTCAAAATTATAAAAATTGCATTAAAAAATGAATCCTACAAGTTATTTCTTCAAGAAGATGCTCCAATTGCCCCAAAAATAAGATTGTCCATAACTTTCTCAAAACAAATCCAAATGGACTGAATCAATGATTTCCATGAAGACAAAAATATAATCTATGAGAGACAGAAAAAAAAACACCTTAAATTTTAAAATTTTTGAAACTATTTTTTGTTGCCCCCTCTCCCCCTTCTCCCTTGTGTTGAGTTGTTTTGGGCACAACTTTTGTTCCCGGGCACCAATTGAAAAAAAATTGTATTTTCATGAAGCTAATTAATTTTTCTGTCTTCCAAAAAAGTTTCAAAAAATTAGGACAAAAATTGAGACGGTAGGTACATGGCCAAAATCTACCTTGTTCCTTAAAGGGACAAATGGCCCTTTAGGGGTTAAAAGCATATCGTAATTAACATCTTCCAAATTGCTATAACATTGCTATGGATGCTTCAAATGTTGTTTTTCCACCCCACCTCACTATCTACGGTGACTTGCATGTCACCCGAGGTTTTCAATACATGGTTCTTCTCCCTCCACTATCTAAAAATTAGAAGCCATTGGATGGGGGGAAAAAAATTTCCACCCTTCCTCAACAAAAAACCAAGAGCCGTTGGATCTACATATAGATCTGGATACAAATCTGGATACGAGCACGTGTATGAGTACATATACATATACGGACCACAGAATACATATACGGTAGAATATAGATTTATCCTATAATGTTTGCATCTCCCCACCCCCCTTGAAAATTACAAAAGGGGAGGGGGAGGGTTGGGGGAGTGGGCTGAAAATTTTAAAATTAAGTTTTTTTGTCATGGTGCATAGTTTGTCACTATGCCTATGCACCCAAAAGAGCCCCCCATACAAGTTAAGACTGAGCTCTAAATAATCTCGAGCTTCTCTCTTTCTATGATTCGGATGAGCACTACCTATTTAGCTACAAGGTTCAATCCTAACTAACTGGCTACGTTACGACAAGCTAATACCAATGTCCTCTTACTCACTATGCACCCAAAAGAGCCCCTCATACAATCCATAATTTAATTCTAGAAATGTTTATCGGCAATCTAATTTATTACATGTAAATGTATAAATGTATCATTGAAAAAGTAGTTGGAGTTGTAAAAGCTATGGGAGGTGATTGAAAACCTTCAGTTTAGGGACACTTATCAAGATTCTTTAGTATTGCATGGCAATCCAATTTTGTGTGACAAAATAGAAAGTAATAATACAATTTTTTAATTTAAAAATTTCCATTAAAATTTCATTGTAGACCTTCAAGAAATGATGGAAATGAAATGATTAACTAAAGGAGCTACAGTAGGAGATTGAGGAGAAGAATGGAGGTGATTTTTTTTGTGATGCACAATAATTTGGATGAAAAATAATTTGCATATAAACTGAGTGTTGTTTTGCCCCAACAAGACAATGCAAATGTCAAACTGACTCATAAAAAATACTGTCAAGAATTGGCTCTTACTACAGTCATGAAAATACTCAGTGAATCTTTGAACTGAAAAAAGTCCCTTCAGTAGGACATGAATATGATACCAAAGGAGGATGTTTGCAATGAATAAACATCTTGTACCAAGCGTTAGAGCATCTCCACAGCTGATTCAGAATTGAGACACAGAATTGAGTGTTTGGCGTGCTTTTTTCACCTGGCCGGCTAGTGTGGAGGATGACTACCCCACTGCAAAACTGTGAATGAACACAGTCAAGAGGGATAGGCACGCCATCCAAAAAATCGAGACTGTCGGGTTGATTTTATTTTTATTTAAAATCGATTTACCAATGTAGAAAATTTTTATTATTTGAGAACTTCTTCTCAATTTTTGAAATGAGTTCTCAAATTATTTGAGCTTTCCAATGTGGGAAAGCTCACTATATCCACATGGGTGGTGGGAGGAGTCCCAACCCATGTGGATATAGTGAGCTTTCCCACATTGGAAAACTCAAATCTTCCAATATCCACATGGAGTGGTCATAGATATCTCAATCCATGTGAGATATCTCACATGGGTTGAGATACCTGTAACCACCCGATATGGATATTGGATGATTTGAATCTCCAAAGGAGAATGAAGCTCTGTATGTTCACTTGGGTTGGTAAGAGGTGTGCCAATCCATGTGGAATATACAAGAGCATGAATCAACTCATGCTAATTCATGCACTTGTTTATCCCACATGGGTTGGCACACCTTCTACCAACCCAAGAGGATATATAGAGCTTCATCTTCATTTGAAAGTTCAAATGAAGAAGAAAATACTTCTTCATGTTCTTCTCTTACATAAGTAAAAGAAGCATTTCTGAAATTGCTTTAGAGCATTTCAACAAAAAAAAAATTAATGGAATTTTTAAGGGTCAGTTTATGGGTTGACTGTCTTTTGCACCTTGAAATCGGGGTGCAAAGAACGGTCAACCCATATATTGTGCCACTGGCAAGGTCCAATATTTAACGGTCTGATCCTAAAATTCGGTTGTGGCTGACCATATTTTGGCCCTGGCAGTGTGTAATGTGGGGCAACAATGTGCACCCGGGCCGGCCAAATACCCATTCTGCGCCTTTTGGAGGGCACCTGTGGGGAAGCTCTTAGAGAAAAAATCAGGCCTTTGGAGGGCTGCCATGAAGCCATCAGAGAACTCTAAATCTCACATTTATCTTTCCGTTTTATTATTGTTTCCCCCATTGTTGCTCACATTACTTTTGGATGTTGGATGGTTACTAGTCTCTATAACTTTTGGCTATTAGTTATTGCCAGTTTTAGTTGTATAGTGACAAACTATGTACCCTGACAAAACAACTTAATTTTAAAATTTTTAGTTTTTAATCCCCCTTCCTCTCTCCCAAATTTTTTTAATTTTTTGGGGGATGGGGTGAATTAAAAATTAAAATTTTTTAAATCAACCCACTCCCCCAAGCCCTCCCCCTCCCCTCTTGTAATTTTCAAGGGGGTGAGGAGATGCAAACATTATGGGATAAATTTACGTATACGTAGTTGTATTATAAATACTTACAGTATTTAAAACGTGTGTGTATTATACATTTGAGTAGATTCTTGATTTGGAGGAGAAACTTACCGTTGACGTTTCCGTTAGCTTCAAGGTGATGCTTGTTAGCGATGGAATTGTTTTTAAAGTGAAAACCTTAGACATACTTCATCAGTACAACGTATTCTTTTGAGTTTTAGAATTTGGGTTTGGATTTTGGATTTGGAGTTCGAGTTCGATCGCAAAATGTCGAACTGGAGGGTTTTTATGGAGTCACAAGATGTCGAGGAGTACTCTTTATCGACTTCAGTTTTTACCTCCATTGGATGAAAGTTGAAGTTTAGTATGATATTTAAGTTTTTGATGATATATGTGTGTGTTAGAAAGAAAAAGAGTGGGAGTTTAAAAGTAGTTTACTACGTAGTTGTTTTTTCTTAGACCAATGGTTGTTTGGAGGCCATGTGTAGTGAATAGGGACAAGTACTACTGACCTCAGGGGTCTTGAGGCTAGGTAGGATGTTATTGTTCCTTCAAGGGATTGTGGTGTGGAGAAAAGAAAGAATTGTTTTTTGGGGTTTTATTTTGGAGAATGTGTGTAGAGAGCCGAAACTTTGATCAGTGAGAATTCTTGTTGTATGAAGAATTTGATAATGAAAATTTGACGGATTTTTTTTCTAAAAAATTGCGCTTCATTGTATATCTTTCCTGTTTGATTTGGAGTTGTGAGTGAGGAGTTATAAGCATGTGAGTGGAGAGGGTCTGTTACCACCCACCGAAGAGGAGCAAAGATTCGAGCGACCACCACAATTTGTAATTTTATTTTTTTCTTTGAAACTTTCAAACATTAGAGAAGTTTTTTTTAGCTTTCTATAGATACTTTATTCGAAGAATTTGAGGTTGTAAGTTAAAAGCTATGGGTTGTTGAATGATAAGCAGTCTGCTACATTTCTAAAGACAAGGCCGAGACTTTGCTTGTCTATAGTTTTTGGACAATAGTTTAGAATGGTTTAAAACTTAAGAGAAAGTTAGTTTGTTGGAATAGCTTTCAAAAAAGTTATAGAACTTGAAAATTGAAAGAAATTTGAAGGAGATATAAAAGTTTGAGATAGGAGAGGTCTGTTGTCTTTCAATTGAGAAGGCCGAGACTTTGATTGTCCATAACTTTTGGACAATATGTTGGATTGATTTGAGATTTGAAGGGGTGTTAGATTATTTTATTAGCTTTTCAAAATGCTATAGCTTTTAAAATTTGAGCTTGTAGAACATTTGTGATACTAATTCAAAGGCAACTACTATTTACAAAAGTTTCTTTTGAAACTAGTTGGGGTTTCTTCAAGTTCTTGGGTGAAGGAAGACTCCAATACTCAAGACTTTGGAGATTTGAAGACCTTTGGAGGAGTTGTGTGTGTAGTGGCTTGTGGTTTGTCAAAGTTGTTTTTATTTGTTATTTCCAGCCAGTTTTAGAGGCTAATTGCAATTTTGATTTCAGCATTGTGAATTTGTTCCGAGCCGTGGTTATCCAATAAGCGTTCCATTTTGTGTTTGTGAAGACGAAGTGGGATTAATGGCCCACATGGTCGATCTTTTATGTTGTTCTTACTGGTGAAAAGTGCCTTCTGGTCACCGTGGGTTTGAAGTTTAGGATTCCATCATTCGGACGGCCATTCGTGTTGGTCGTCCTATTTTATCCGTCCTAGACCTTGTTTCTTATCACACACTCTTACCTTAGTCCTTTACAGCCACCACATAATAGGCCAACGGGGACGTGATTGAAGTTTGAAGTTTGAAGATAAGAAGATTGAAGATAGAAGACCAAAGATTCGACTGAACTCTCTAGTGATCTATTTCCAGTTGTAGCTAGATACTTCATACTTCGCGTATTTTCAAAGCGCGCTCCTCTCCACCCGACAACGTATCTGCCATATATGTATTTTGATATATATATATATGTATACATATCTGCCATATACGTATTTTGGCATTTGTATACATATTTGTATTAAGATCCAATGGCTCCTGATTTTTTGTTGAGGAGAGGTGGAAATTTTTTTTCCTCCATTCAACGGCTCCTGATTTCTAGATGGTGGGGGGAGAACCAGGTATTTAAAACTTGGGGTGACATGCAAGTCACGCTAGATAGTGACTCAAAATTTGAGTATTGGAATTCCACTTGATTTTCAAACACCTTGAAATTTGATACACTTTGCACTCTCACCAAGTTGTGGAAAAAGGGAAAAATGTCCAAAATAGTCTAATTACAATTCACCATCCAAAAAAATTTGGATGGCAATGTCAGAGACTTACTTCATTGACATTTGGTGAGAATGAAGGGTGAAGAGGTTGTTTTAATAATGAAATCAATTGTCCATCATGAATCCTCATAGAGTAGGGGACATATTGAAGATTAGAACTTGACCACTAATTGTCAAAACGTACTAGAATTGGGCTCAAAGTAGAATTTAAGACCTCATTTAGCATAGTGTAATATCTTTATTTCAAAAAAAATTTGAACTAAAAACAATTGGGGAATCAAGATAATTAATCTCTTCAAAAATCCATTTGAGGTTTTAATGCTCCACCTAAAAGTTATGGACAAATTCCAAAGAGGGTTTGGAATGGACATTTTTTTTGAGATTTTCAAACATCCTCTTTGAATTTTTCCATAAAATTTTCAATAAAGGCTTTAAACCCCAAAAAATTTAGAGATGAAACTTAACTTGATTGTCCAACTTTTTTTAGGTCAAAGAATTTTGAAAAAAAATATTCTACTATTCTAAAATGAAGTCTGAAATTTCATTTTGAACACAATAATTTGGTTTTGACTTAATTATGAGCGATTGAGGTCTTATTAATCCTAATTCATATATTTCATATAAATTGTTTGACCTACCACTGCCTCACTTGTCATTAGATGTTTTTTCAGCCTCGTACAAGACTGTTTCAGGACTTTTCTCCAAAACTATTTCCTATACAGGAATCCAGAGACTGATGGTTTGAAATTTTGAATTTTAAAAAAAATTTAAAAATGTTAAAAAGTATAAAGAAATCAAAAGCTGAATTTTAAAAAAAAATCATGATTTAAATTATTCTTTAATTAGTTAATATTTATTTGACGTCGCAGTCTCTAAACCATGTTAAACTACCTACATGGTAGAGTTTCTAGAGTTCCCAATGCGTTGCCATAGCTTGGGAACCTGTAGTCTTCTAAATGCCCTAAAAAAACATCTAATGTATAAAGAACTTTTCTTTTCATCTTCAAATACACCAATTTAAGTGACTTTTGATTTGAAGCTAGTTGGCAAAATCATTAGAGTTTACTAAACACCTTACACTCAAAGTTTATTAATAATCTCAAATGAATTTTTAAAAGGATTGGATATTAAATACTACTTTTGTTGCAACTTGATTAACATTGCTTAATTACGTTTACAAATGTCAAATGTTGTAAACCCCTGTTTAGTATGGTTTTGTAGGGCCAAGAGTGATGTGAAAATCCTTACGGAAGTCATTGCTTGGCGGCCTTCCAAAAGCTTATTTTTTTCTCAAAAGTGGGAAAGAATGAAAGATATCTGGAACGATGTCTAGACATGAATCGTGAATATGGAACAAATTGTATTCATTAGATCACATGGGTGGATGCATGAAAGACTAGTACTAGTTTGCGGCACACTTGGAATGGCGGAGTTGTCATCCACTATAAGTTTTGAGGTATGAACCCAATTAATTTGAAATCTTTATTAGAGATGTCTAGTTTGATAGAAATCAGATTACTTATTTTTCAAAAAAAATTCAAAAATCATTTCATATTTAAATTTCAATTCAACTAATTTGCCACACTTTGCAATTTAGAGGTTTTTAGTACTTGGGAGTACCCAAAATTAATGATCTAGAGCTGAAATTTTTGTGGTCTATTTCTGCACTAGGAAAGCATGCACCCACAAAAGGAAATTTTAAAAAACATTATTTTATGTCCTCTACATGTGTGCTAACAAGGCTCCCTTGCGCGCACACTTTTGAACATTCTAGATGGTTTTAAGATCATTATTTTTGTGACATGATATTTATAGTATTATGCTAATTATCCATTTTTTATATTATTTTGAATATTTGTTTCCAAAAGGTTGCTAGTACTAGCCAATACTAGTGAACGTTACAAAAAACAGTTGGTCTTTCATGCATTCATCCACATTTGGGATTGTAGAGGGCAACGGATTCCCCGACTATCGTCATTTTTATTTTTTGTAGTTGACAGCAGTCAATTGTTTTTTAATTGCATCAAGAATAACAAGGGAAACATGCCTCAAATGGCTCTCCATGTGCCTCAAAAAACATCTAATAGTATATGCTAGTTTTTTGGAAGCAATTCCATCCCTAGAGCAAACTCTTGCTTTGAAAACACAATTCAAGGAACTTTCACATGTAATCCAAGGCAACCCTAGCTAGGGTTCTTTCTACAAGAGGTAGAGATGCCTTGGATTACATGTAGGGTTCTTTCTACAAGAGTTTAACCCTTGAAGTCCCAGGCCTTTTTTCTCAAAACTCCCATTTCTATTGCAAGGTGCAAAGTTTTCAAAATTTTCAATTTTTTTGCATGTCTAACCATAGGATCTTGCACTAGACTAGTATGTGAATGTGTTTGAAAATTTTCACAAACTTTGCCTCAAAACATTGTAAGATATTTGCATTTAAAGTGAAAAAACAAGCTTCTTTATACATTCTATGAGTAGATTTTTTGGCTTTCAAGCTTCCTAATCAAATTATTTTGCTCTACTAAGCTTGAAACTAAAATTTTATGTGTTGAAGATTCAAGTTGAGGATAAGAGGAAAAAATTTCAAGAAAAAAACACTTGATATTCAATCATTAAAAAATTGTTAAGTAGAAGTAGGTCCAAGATTGGAAAAAAAACTAAATGGTTAATAGCTCTATTATGGGATTGAAACACGATAATCCCAACGGTGAGATTGTTTTGACAAATAAACTTAACCTTATCCAACAATTTTTTTCAAAAAATTGTGACAATTGCATTTAGAAATGAATCCTATAAATTATTTTTGCAAGAGGATGCTTAGGTTGCCCAAAAAACAAGATTGTCCATAACTTTCTCATTATTAGGCCAAATAGAATGAATCAAAGCTTCAGATGTAAAGTAGAACCACCCATTACCAACTAGTGCCCCATAGCAAACCATAGATTGACTTATTTCCAACCAAGGCTAGAATGGGTTTTCTTCATCTTTTCAAAGTTGGGACTAAAAGTTCATGATACATGTTCCAAAGTAGTGCAAAAGAAAGTAGGAAGTAGTGAGTGGAAAAGTAGTTTTTTGAGTGATCGGAATTGGAAGAGTTTAGAGATCGGCTATGGGTCCGGAGCACTTTTTGTCTTTCAAAATTCATAGTAAATTCAATTCATGCGATGAAATTACCAAAGTTTTTGCAATCCTCATCATTTTTATCAACACACCTCTAAAAATATTTACCTTGCATTTCATTGCTTTATATTCGTCCAATTTCCTTGTTTGGTTAGTTATAGGTGGTTCTACCTTACACAAAAATATAATATGTGAGAAAAAAATGAAAAATAAAAAATATCCATATTTTTGYGATGTTTTTGTTCTGCCCAACAAACTGAAATTTGTGCATAGTACCGATTGAAACAAAAATTATATTTCCAAAAAGCTAATGTGATTTTCTATCATCAAAAAAATTTTTAAAAAATTATGTCAAAAATTGAGATCACACGAGCTTGCTCGAAATCCCAAGTGTCCCCCAAGGGGACACTTGGGACTTTAGGATTTAAAGAAGTCACTCATTTCCAATGAATGTAAATGTCATCAAATTAAGCACATTTCTTGTAAGAGATGGATTAATTAATGACATTTTCTTGTAAATAATGGGATATTAAGTTAGAAACACCTAAAAATGTTCATGTTCCTAATTTTGTACCCTAGGCTACCACTAAATGTGTCCCCAGACTTTTGGTAATGTATCCATCAAATGTTTAAATGGTGAATTTCATTAACCTATAGACGATGTCAAGGCCATTTTTTTTGTCAATGAATGAGAGAGCATCTTTTTGAGTAGGATAGAAATGCAACTATTCATCCTTAGAATTAGAAATGGAAAGGGAAGATCTTGTATAGTAGTTTGGGGTGATTGCAAGAAACACCTGTCGATTTTGTTGAATTTGGCTGATTTTTTCGGGAGTATTTTAAAATTAGAAAATTAATTTTAAATTTAAAAAAAAAATATGACTAATGTATAAACCTTTAAGAAGAACATATCATTGGAAGGAAAAGTGTAGGAAAATTCTCTAAGTAGGAGAACTTGAAAAGTGCCAAGTCTCAAGAAAATACATACTGTGATATTTTAATTAATAAAAAATAGGATAAAATTTTCAAAAATAAAATAAAAATTTTTCATTTGAAAAAACTTTATGTGGATGTCTAGTCATAAAAAAAATCCACCAAAATCATTTTTCATTATTCAAAAATTCATTGCAAATGGTGCTCAGTTTAGGCCAATCTAGAACTCACTTGCAATAGGCAATCAAAAATCCCTCTCTTGGAAAGTTGTATTTCCATATTATAAAGCAATATAGCACCCCACAAAGTTTCATAACCTAACTCTTCAAAAAAGGTACTCGATAGTACTAAAAAATAAAAACCACCAAAACTGCAAGTGTGACATATTATCAAAATTCAATTTCGGTCACTTAAGTAATTTTATTAAAATTGAAAAAATTCATGTTTATTTTTCATACCATCAGAAAGCTTGCTTCCAAATTTCTTGTTCTTTTGAGCATGTTTACAAAAGTTAGAGACAAAAACAACTTCCACAATCCACACGCAATGTGTGACACCAAATAGTACAAGTGTTTCTTGCAATCACCCTTTGACTTTCCATGGGTGCTTCTGGATTTCTTTTAACTAGTGATTCCCGTGATATCAAAATTCCGAGCAAATTCATGATTTCCATGGTCTCCAACCTACTATTTAACAGTTAAAATGGTGTAATTTCATTAGAATTTCACACATTTAATAACTTTGGTACTATGTTAGGTTTAGAATACGCAGCGTATAAATATGCAAATCTATACATGTCGTAGATTTTTGAAATCTATCTTTGTCCTAGATGTCACTTTTACAATTTAAAATGCACGTTCTAAAGCATCTAGGATGACAGGATGTATGGAAAAATGGCATATGTAATATTGCCATTCTAATGAAATTCACCATTTAACTTTGATGCGCTGAATCATTTGAAGGACAATAAATAACTCTAATTTGTTGATTGCTGAATTTTGTAGATTTTTGTTTAAGACAATATATAACTTTGATTTGTTGACATCTGAATTTTGTGGATTTTAATTTAAGGTCCACCTATGTGACAGTTTCAGGGTGAATGCCAGAAAGACTAGTACTATTTTGCGTCACAATTCGAATTGTGGAGTTTCCATCCACTATAACTTTTGAAGTATGAGACCAACTGACTTGAGAATTTTGTTGGAGATGTCTTTCTTGATAGCAATTAGATTTTTTATTTTTTTGAAATTTTAAAAAATCATTTTATATTTAAATTTCAATTTAGCTAATTTGTCACGTTTTGCAGTTTAGAGGTTTTTAGTACTAGGGAGTGCCCAAAATTAATGATCTAGACCTAAAAATTTTGTGGTCTACTCCCACACTAGGTGAGCATGCATCTATCAAAGGAAATCTAAGAAAACATTATTTTATGTCCTCTACATGCGTGCTAACAAGGGTCTTCTGCGCGCGCACTTCTGAACATTCAAGATGGTTTTAAGATCATTATTTTGGTGAAATCTCTTTATCATAAAATTCTCCCAAATTGCCAGTTTTTAGTTTTTTTTAAAAATTACATTTCCTATTTTCTACAAATTAAAACATCAAAACACCTATGTTCATGAAATTTTGCACTTTTGTAGTTCTCCTACTTAGAGAATTTTCCTATGCTTTTCCTTCATAGGGTACCTTCTTCTTACAGTGTGTATACATTAAATATATTTTTCACATTTTTTAAAAATTGTTTTTCTATTTTTACAGTACTCCCGAAAAAAACATGAGTACTATGCCAAACGCTACAAAAACAGGGGGGTCTTTCTTGCAATCACCTTGATGCGCTCAATCATTTGAAGGACAATACATAACTTTAATTTGTTGATTGGTGAATTATTTTTGTAGATTTTAGTTTAAGACAATACATAACTCTAATTTGTTGATTGCTGAATTTTGAAGATTTTAATTTAAGGTCCACCTATGTGACAATTTCAATGGTTTAGGGAGCCGACACTTGAAAAAATCATGGAAATTACATACCACATTTGAAAAATCTATTTTATTTTATTTTATGAATATTCACAATCTTCACTTGCTACTACTTCAAAAATATCATTTCTAAGAAAATGTGCCTCCAAGTTCTCAGAATTGCTTATATTGACAGTTTTGGATGTTTCCACCATAGTGCGGTTCTAGCACAATCAAAGATGTTTCCGTGTGAACACCAAAGCCACCATATTCATCAGCTGAAATGTTTTTCAATTTCTAATGAGCGTGCTACTTTCTATGCACGATATTGAGAGCAAGGATAACATAGTCAAAGATGCCTCGGTGAGAACATCATGAAAGTAGCACCCATGAAGTCAAGAAATGTACTATTCTAGATAATGCATGTACTTTCTATGCACGGCCGGTACAGTAAAACTGTAAAATTGTAAATGGCTATGTCATCCATAGTGTGGATAACTGAACAAATTCAAAGATAATACTAATGAAATGAAATTTTCTATCAGTATTTACTTTATGCACGTTTCTGTAAGTTACAGTTATATGGCTTGTCCATTGAGAGTGTTACATGCAGCAGGAGACAAGTGCAGTACAGTACACTATGGAGCCCACCCACACATGGGAAATACACATGCAGAATTTATTGCTTCTTCCAATATTGGCTACACTAATCTCAGCTTGTGATTGGAAATTTGGAACCCCACCAAGCGTACTTCAAACCTCATCTTTTCCACCACTTTTTCACACAATATCCTCTCAACTTGTACAACTTGTACAACTTGTACTCTGGTGAAGTCCTCTCAAAACATGGGCACAACTGGGAGTCAAGACCCCACAAAAAAAAAGGCTATTCTAATCATGGAAACCACCGAAAACAACAAAACAACTTGAAGGCCCAATTTGGAATCAGATCGAAGTCTAATTACTGTACTCAATGGCGTAATTAGAACTGCATTGTTGATCTAATTAGWTACAATCCGGCCTGTTTCTGCTTGAGAATATTCACATCGATCAGGGATGGCGGTGGCGATGGCGACCCGTCTAAAGCTCCGYCAAAGCCTTGACGTTGATCGGGTAGGCGTTGGTGGTATTTCCAGTGTAGATCAGATTGAAGACAATGTTTACCGTGACCTCAGTAGGGTGCGAACCATCCCAGAACAGCGACTTGGCGGGTCGTTCACAGAAATCCGCCACTGCGTTGGGCAAATTGGGTGGCACGGGCCTCCCGCACCGMACTTGCGAATTCAGAAACCCKGCGCCACAGCAAGCAGACGTCACATTCGTCAAGCCGAAGGATGCACCGTCGGCGATGATGGCCGACACCGAGTCGTACAAGAAGCCGATGACGAGGTTGAAGTCGTGATAGGAGTTGCGGAGCTCGTCCACCACCCGCCTCAAAGCCGCGTTGAACGCTAATGCCAGTTGGTTGCCTAGCGCCAGGCATTCGCCAGGTCGAGTAGGGTTGAAAGCTCTGGCGCTAGGCGTGCATCCGACTGGGGGAAGGGTAAGCACCACCACCTTCCTTGCTCCGCCGTTGTACAACGCCTGCAATTGACACAAAATAATCCATCTGAGCTTTCAATAATTTGCTAAGTATGAATCGACCTGAACATGTAAGGTTCTTCAAACGATCAAGAACCCCATGCAATGAACAGTCGTCTGGGGATATCAAACTTGGCCGCCAATTTTTTTGATTTAGGATCATACATTGATTAGTCGAATTGGAGATACTTATATAATCCTTAAACTCTTCGGCATTCTAAATCATTAATTAGAAGTTGAAACAGAGAGGAGAGTGAATACAAAGCCTTGATCGAATTAAGGGAACAGTGGTGAGCACGGATGGGAGGCTAGCTTACGAGGAGAGTTTCCCGGTAATTGCTGATAGCGGAAGCAATATAGTCGGTGGCGCTGATCTCCTGCTGGAGGGTAGTGTTGGAGAGGAAATCGGAAACATCGTTGTTGCCGCTGACCATGAAGAAAATGGACTTGGAAATGAGAGTGTTTGCAGCCTCCTCTCCCAGTTGCTGTTGCAAGATCGATTTTGCAGTCCCTAACTGTTGCACTTGGACACTCATTGGGATCACCTGACAGAGGGAAGTCCATGCATCAGTCCGTACAGTTTGTGATTGGTACGTAGATATATATATTCTAGCTTCTAGTATCTGGGAAAACAGTCAAAACACACAGATTGATCTCAGTTAGAAGGTAGTAGGGAGAAGGACTTACATTTAAGCGTCCGCCGGTGGCATCCAGGAGACCACTCCCAGCTGAGGCGACGTTGACGCCTTTGGTGAAGGAAGCGTTCGGCTGCAGGAACGGGGGTGGGAAGGGGAGTCCCAATGCTTCAGCTGTTCCAACCGAATAACAAATCAGAATCCTTTTCCCAAAAGACAAATATGCTTCGCGGTGWAATTGAAATCCAACGCCAAACATTATCGTTCAGGTATTCATTCAACAAGTCGTCACTCACATGATAGCACGCACTTACCAAGGAAATCGACGAAGAGGCGGCCGTCAGAGAAGCGTCCCGTGGGCCTTCCGAAGAACGTCTTGCCGTAGGGAGGAAAGTCGGCCCTGGATATGCTCTGGGGCAAGAAGTTGTTGGTTCCCACATCAGCTAAAGAGTCACCCAATACAATAAGAGCTGGCAAGTCGACGCTCCGAAGGGACCTCGCGGCGTCCACAGCCGGCATCCCAGAGAAAAGCACAGCTGCGGCCAACACCAGCGCGACGATATCGATTTTGAAACCCATGACTAGCTGCAATTGAGCTTCGCCTTCTTGTAAGCTCCTTGCTCCAGGTATCCCCAGACCAGGCTTGAATCTGTCCGTAATCCGAATCGTCGCAGGGCTGAATTCGATCACTTTCAGCTGATGCTGAAGTGAACAGACTGACTGGCTGGAAGATAGYGTGTAACCTTATCGATCGATGTTTTCGAGAAGTTCAATACTTGTAGGTTTTACTTTAGGATGAGCTAGAAGCATGCGTGCGATCAATTCATTGGAGTCCAATCCACGCACTGTAGAAGCCCAGAGGAAGTTCCACGTGAAGCTAGGAAGGTGCGATGTAAGGAGCAGCCCGCACTCCCGCAGCCGGTGTTCGTAGCCCACAAGTCCTACTGTACGTAGGTGCTCAACCCGGACCGGCTTAAGTTTTTTTTTTTATATATGGCCCCGTCAGGTACGCTTCCCTGACGGTTGAACTAAGGCGCCGAGGAACGTTGACATCGGGGAACAGACGCGTGCTGCGGCCGGCCTTATCGCCCGATTGTACTGTTCTCCGCTTTCATGATAACATTCACTTTTGATGTAATTTTTTTTTAGTCATGAAGTATAGTTCTGCTGCTGACCTGATCTAGGTTCTTCGTTTTGGATCGATTGAAGTATGATAACGATTCTAGTGCTTCTGAGCTCGTGTTTGCCTCGACGATAGTGATCCAAGTTTTGTGACCATATCCTGACGATGGATCACTGGGTCGTGAAGAAAGGCTAAGGCACCATTTCTGAGGAGGATTGCAGTACGTATGACTTTCCTCTTGAGAAATAAACTGAGGTTTGTCGCTCACCCCTGTGATTGCTTGCAGCGCTCGCGGACACTAATTGCCGGGACTAATTGCTGGGTCTAATTGCTGATGTACGTGAATCACTCTACATTATGAAAGTAGAGCATCAATCCAGGTGCTGGGCTTTGTGTTCTTGCAATCTTTGCACACACAGACAAGATACGGTCCATCCGGACGTGTGAAAGAGCGACTGAGGATCGAAAGCACAGTCGTTGCCAAAGAGTGCGCAGCATTGCTTG
Source organism: Pleurozium schreberi (assembly GCA_006891605.1). Classification (NCBI taxonomy): domain Eukaryota; kingdom Viridiplantae; phylum Streptophyta; class Bryopsida; order Hypnales; family Hylocomiaceae; genus Pleurozium; species Pleurozium schreberi. The sequence goes on along the minus strand of VACF01001525.1, from coordinate 122,529 downwards.
ATATGCTTAAAGAGACATTTCAATATCATAGTCATCGCAATGTCGCAACGCTTATGTTCATTCACAAGTTAGGGTATCCAACTCACTTTGGCCAGGTGGAGTGTACATATTAACCCCTAAATGCCCAAGGACTTTTGTAAGCTTCTAGGAATTTGCTCTACGTTGAACAAAAAGCCAACCTTTTGATAAAAAGAATCAATTTTTTTAAAATATAGCCATACAAATCCAACTCTAGACAAATTATTAGAGATCACTGCGGAAAAGAAAACACAATAGTATCACTTATGGATTGAAAGATTATAATGTTTGATCATGAGGGTATTAAAATTGCAAAAGTGAATTGAAGTCTTTTAATCCTCTTTTCACAAGTCAATTAAAGTTGGTCACCAAACAAATATGAGGTTGAAAGGCCTAACATGCATAACTCCAATCAATTTATGGATTTTCAAAATCTACTCTAAATTATTCTTAAACAAATTTCTAATATGACTTTTTCTCCAAGCTCTAATGTATTTGAGGCTCATTTCCAAGACCCCTCAACATTACAAAAAGTCAAGATTGCAATGGATACCCTTGCACACAAAACAGATATTTTGTTAAAATGGCGGTATTTCAAAAACTGGGCACGTTTAGGACTCTAGGTTTAGATTGTGTGATCTGAAGTATACATCCTTCTTAGATTTCAGACCAAGTAGTCAAAAATATGTACCTATCCTAGAAAATGAATGGAAAAATGGCATATGAATATTGCCATTTTAACAAAATATCTATTACAATCTTCAATTGAAAAATCACAAACAATCATTTTCAAAATCTGATTTTTGATGCTAAGACTAGACTTCAAAAAGAAGTTTAAAAAAATTTAAACTACCAAAAATAGCAACTTGGTTAGGTTTTGTCTATTGTAACTTCAAAGTTTTGCAAACACTAGATTTTGGTGCCTTGGGCATTTAGGGGTTAAACTGATTGTTGAAGACGACTGTTCAAAAAAACAGATTGGCTATGTGTAACTTATGGTGCTTTTTGATGAGGGAAAGGAAGTTTTCATGTTAGTTGCAAACTCAATCAAAAAGTTCTGGGTATGCATCTCCCATATTATATGACCCTGATCATAATCACTTATAATGCATTTTAGTCCAATCTCAAAGTTTATAATTTATTTAAGAGATTTTCTAAAAATATTAATCTCTCCACCCTCCACATGTGCTCAAAGTGCACTAAGAAAATAAAGCTTGACAAATTTTATTTCTATTTCATTTTTGACATTTTTCAAAATTGAAATAATATTGTGTTATTTGGATTTTAGCACATGAAGCTTTCAATTGCAATAGTTATTCTATTATTGCAATTGAAAGCTTCATGTGCTAAAATCCAAATAACACAATATGGTATGTTTTTCATTCATATTTTTATTTCTTGAAATGAATTTTAATTGTAAATTGTAAAATTATGTTTCTCATTCTACCATTCATTTATGGTTAAAATCATAGATTATTGTAAAATACATTATAATTGATATGATTTTATTTCCACATTTAGCTTTAAAGAGTCACAATGATTTGATTTTGTCATCAAAATTATTGAAGACGTACAATAGAAATAGAAAATGCATTTTTCCATTAGAAAAATATTGAAATATTATACATCAAATAAATAAAAGGATAAATTTGGTCTAATAGTTGAATTTGACTTCAAGGTCTTTGTTGTGGTTGTTTTGGGTGTAAAAAATAACCAATTGAAAGTTTATCACTATTTCTACTTGTAGCTCTTGAAAAAATTTCAAATAATTTGGATTGTTTTTTTCTATTTTTACTCTTTTATATTGAACTATTGCAACAAAAATGATAACAATTACAATTTTTCACAAATAAATTGAAATTTCTCACATTGATATAGAATTCAAAGTTTCAAGTAATAAAAAAAAGAAGATTGTTGTTTGAACACAATATAAAAGACTAAATTTAGCTTAGACATGATGTTTTGACCATTTCACAATGGATCAAGTTCTTTAGGGGTTAACCCTTGGAGGAAGGACTGGTGACTGTGGAAATCATCCATTTTATAGCGTGGGAATCACTAGTTTTATAAAAAGAAGTACTCATTGGAAGTCAAAGTACTATAGAAGATCTTGCCTTTCCAATTTCCACAATTCCAACCCTAATTCCGTGAATGAATAGTTGCACTTCCGTCATTCATCCGCCACATCGTTCAAGGGTTAAAGACTCTGCATGTTTGTAGTTTTGGGTACTAATTTACTTCTATTCACTGAGTGTATATGCAACTACAGTAGGTCTAAACGTGATTGTAACTGTCAGTAGTGAAGATTGGACATCTTGGACTGGCATTGCAAAAAAAAAGTTTCCTTCAAAGTATGCAAGCTTGTTGAAGTTGTGGACGTGCAACTGGTGTGCTCTCTAAGTTAAGGTAAATCATCCCATTGCAGTCAGAATTGGAGTAGGCCACATTGTGGTCAAAATTGTAATGGTGGAGTACATTTGAGTTCTCAAATGTACTCCACCATTACAATTTTGACCACAATGGGGCCTATTCCAATTCTGACCGCAATGGGATGATTTACCTTATGTCCCTAAAATTAATTTGTCCACGATTGCTTGGGACTTCACTCAAGGAAGCGACGTACCTGCAGTCCTGCACCATACTGTAAACCAACATGTTGTTAGGCTAGCAACTAGCTAGCCGTTTCTGCTTTAACCCCTCAACTCCCATAGCAAGGTCCAACCATAAGGTCCAACCATGCTCGAAAGCATCCTCCCTTTCCAAGTGTTAAAAGTCTCACTTTCAGTCAATTATGAAGATCTCAACCGTACAATATTGTAGTGTGCATGTTGTAGTTGTTGTGGAACAAATTTGGGGTCATTTGACCGTACAGATTGAAAGATTATACTATTTTAGTGTTGCAAAAAGGTGCTGAAATCTTCTCAAAAACACATTTGGAGGTGAGATTTGATTTCTAAACCAACTCGAATGAAAAAACCTTAAGCTACGAAGTGATTCAAAACCAGAATATAAATACTTTGGTGAAAAAAAATATCATAAAAATGACTCATTGTGTTTGAAAAATGGATTTGAAATGTCAAAAAACAATGAAAAAAGTAGCAAAAAATCACAGTTGTGGCTGAACCTCCTTCGACTAAAATGCCTCTCAGTCACTCACAACATCTTGGATGGATATGAAATTTTAACCACACAAACTAGATTAGTAAGCGCAAATTTTTCAACAAAAAATATTGAAAAAGGATCAAATACGAAGAAGTTATGAGCCACTGAAGTTCATTGAAATGCAAACATTTCTGGATTTTGAACTTTGAATTGCTCCCAAACATTCAAAAGAACTTGGATTGGCATGAAACTTTTACCAAACCTCTGGCCTTGGGTTACCCGTGGTTAGTAATGAGAAGTTATACCCAAATTAGTGAATGACGGAAAAATAGAGTGATAACTGATTCCAGAATAATTCAATTCTAAGAGATTGTAACTAAGGTAGGACACTAGGACAGCAATACAGATACACATACATATAACACACCTTTTTCACTTTTTGGGTTAATTTCTAGAGAAAATCTACAGGCACACAAACCCATCTACTTCATGTAATAGCTGAAGTGCAGATACATTCTAGAGAACACCTTGTATTGTGCTGCAATTTATCCTCTCATGGAAACATGGAGACAATTGAAAGCCCCTCAAAATAATGTCCATTCAAATTATGGAATCCACTTCAAGTAGCGGAAAGCCATGGCAATGACTTTCTTGCGTGAAGGCTAATTACGCAATGGCGTATCTAAAACTGCATTGTTGATKTATTACTTAAGGTWMAATCCTCCGCCCTCACTGTTTAATTAATTCTCATTACAATCACGAGTGTTTCTGTCTAAGAATATTCACATCGATCAGGGATGCCGGCGGCGGTGGCGATGGCGAGCACCGCCTGTCTAAAGCTCCGCCAAAGCCTTAACGTTGATGGGGTACGCGTTCGTGGCATCTCCAGTGAAGATCAACTTGAAGAGAATGCGCACAACGACCTCACTAGGGTGCAGAATATCCCAGAACAGAGACTTGGAGGGGTGTTTACAGAAGTCCGCTACCGCGTTTGGCAGGTCGTCCGGCACGGGCTTCCCGCACTGCACTTGCGCATTCAGAAACCCGGCGCCACAGCAACCCGACGTCACATTCCTCAAGCCAAAGGATGTGCCGTCGGCGATGATGGCCGAGAACGCGTCGTACGTGAGGCCAATGACGATGTTGAAGTCGGGATGGGCGGCGCGGAGCCCGTCGACMACCTGCCTCAAAGCCGCRTTGAACGCTAACGACAGTTGGTTGGCTTCCACCAGGCATTCGCCAGGTTGASTAGGGTTGAAGGCTCTGGCGCGAGGCGCGCATCCGATTGGGCCAAGTTCRAGAACCACCACCTTCCTTGCTCCSCCRTTGTACAACGCCTGCAATTGACACAAAACCCATCTCCTTCAATTTTTGCTAYAGATCGACCTCGACATGTTCTCAAAACGATCAAGAATATCATGAAAAGAGCAGTCGTCGTCTGGAGATATCAATCTCGGCCGTTGATTTCTTACACTAGGATCATATATTGATTAGTCGAATTGGAGATACAGTATTWAGTCCTTGCATGAACTTCAATTCTCGGCATTAATTAGAAGTACAAAGTTGAAACAGATAGGAGAGTTAATACGCAATGCAAAGTCTTGATCGAATTATGGGAGCGGTGTCCGATCCAGAGAGCTTGCAAGGATTGACTGGAGGCTAGCTTACAAGGAGAGCATTCTGGACATTGCTGATTGCGGAAGCAAGAAAGTCGGTGGCGCTGATCTCCTGCTGGAGGGTAGTGTTGGAGAGGAACGCGTTAATGTCGTTGGAGCCGCTGACGATGAAGAAAATGGACTTGGAGATGAGAGTGTTCGTGGTCTTCACTCCCAGTTGTTGCTGCAAGATCGATTTTGCAGTCCCGAACTGTTGTACTTGGACACTCATTGGGATCACCTGAGGGAAGTCCATGCAACCATGGCCAAATCAGTACTCGTGGACAGTAGTTACAATTTCTAGCTTCAGGTATCTGGGAAAACGCACAGATTGATCTCAACTTTGAGATTGTAGGGAGAAGGACTTACCAAGCCTTCGCCGGTGGAATCCAGAAGACCACTCCCAGCTGAGGCGAAGTTGACGCCTTTGGTGAAGGAAGCATTAGGCTGTAGGAACGGGGGTGCGAACGGGAGTCCCAATGCTTGAGCTGTTCCAATGCAAACCAATTGCAAATTAGAATCGTAGAATTGATTTCACAAATCATGAATCTGCTTCGGCTCGCTGTGGAATGGAATCCAACACCAAACACTGAAAATTTTCGTTCTCCTTGACAGAAGCCAGATATTAATTCAACAAGTCGTTACGTAAGTGATAGTACTTACCAAGGAAATCCACAGCGAGTCGGCCGTTAGAAAAGCGTCCCGTGGGCTTTTCGAAGAACGTCTTGCCGTAGGGAGGAAAGTCGGCCCTGGATGTAGCCTGGGGCAAGTAGTTGTTGGTTCCCACATCAGCTAACGAGTCACCAAATGCAAAAAACGCAGGCACGTCGAAGCTCCGAAGCGACCTCGCGGCGTCCACAGCCGGCATCCCAGAGAAAAGCACAGCTGCGGCCAACACCAGCATGACAATCCTGAAGTCCATGGCCACCTAGTGTGTTACAATTGAGCTTCGCCTTCTCGTAAGCTTGCTCCTAGATCCAGTGAGTCCTTGATATTCTCGACCCAAAAATTACACCGTGCCAGTTGCAACAATCAATGTATAAGTGAGAAAACTTGAGTCTGTTCGTAATCCGAATCGTTGCAGCCAGGCCAGGGACTAGCTGGATTCGATCACTTTCAGCTGATGCTGAAGCTGGAGTGAGACTGATGAGACTGGTGTGTATTGATGTTTGTGATCGAGATGTTCAACACTTGAAGGTTTATATTCAGCTGAGAAACACGCGTGCTATCAATCGCAGTCCAATCCACGCGCTGTAGAAGCCGGCAGCAGCAGGYTCCATATGAAGCTAGCTAGGAAGGAAGGTGCGAGTTGAGGATCGGAGCAGCCCGACGCCGCGTGTTCTCTGTCCAGTCAACCGGGTGGTCAAACGGGTCAATTTAGGGTGGGCGCCGGCTCTGAGATGGTGCAGGACCTTTATGGACTCATTTCAATTTCAACTGTCACCCTAAACAAGRTCCTCAAGAACTGCCCTGTATCCATCCCTAAGCTTTTTGGAGATAGACTTGGAGCTGCAAGGAAATGGACAAATAATTTGACCTTATCAGTGAAAAGATTATAGTAGTCAAACATGGCAATCTTTCAATTTGGAGAGGGCAGATTTGAGGCGCTAGGGCACTTAGTGGTTAAGAACAATCTCTATGTAAGGTCCATAAATAGTGTAGGTCTATGGTTGCTAGAAAGGAGCTCATTTTTTTGATGAAAATGAGTGCACTATTTTCGGATAGTCACGAGTGAATGAGGGCTATAGGTATGTGATGTTAACCATTGAGTAATGATTGATTAAATGGCCAACTCAAATATTCAAATGATAGTAAAAACATCAGTCAAACATATTTGATAGAAAATGATAGGAAGATGTTATTTTGGAAGTAGTGTAGTTCTAAAGGGTGATTGCACAAAACACTTGTCAATTTGGTTGCGTTTTGAATAGTACTCATGACTTTTTTCTGGAATAATTTAAAATTCGAAAAAGAATTCTTTTTAAATTTAAAAAATATGGTTAATGTATACACCTTATGATGAAGGTAATCACCAATGGAAATGCATAGAAAAATTCTCTAAGTAGGAGAACTAGAAAAGTGCCAAATCTAGAGAAAATAGGTATTTTGATGTTTTAATTAGTTAAAAATAGTAAAAACAAAAAACTTCACAAAGTAAAAACTGGCCATTTGTAACAACTATGTGGAGATGGTCATTCACCAAAAAAAACACCAAAATAATATTTTATAGGTTTCAAAATGCAAGCAAAAAGAAGCTTATTTTGTGGACTTCCACCCTACATAAAAATAACTATTTCTAAAATCCCTTCTGCATTAGCTACAAGTCTACTTGAAGACCATCTCCTCCAAATTTCAGCTCAAAATTCATTTATTTGGGTACTAAATAGTACTAAAAACCTCCAGATTGGCAAGTGTGACATAAAATCAAGGACTATTTTGGAATAGTAAACTATTTTTGAAAATTACAAAAAAATTAGGCAAGGTGTCTAATAGTCATGAGTACTTTGTCTATGAATTTTGAGTCATTTAGAACTCAAATGCAAAAGTTATGGCCAAAAAACAGATCAGCCAAAGACATGTGACAGAAAATAGTACAGGTGTTTCATGCAATCACCCTAAAGTAATGAGTTGTTAGACATTACCACATGGAGGAGACACTTGTGATGCTCCATAATTTACATTGAATTGGGGAATTCATAGAACTATCATGAACAAGCCTATGGGAAAAAACCTTAGGGAATTGCATATGAGACTACATGAATTATGTTGTAAGCATTTGAGGATAGTTTTCCACTCTAATATGATGCAGTCCTATCACCAAGGCACTTGGTTATAAATTATTAGTATATTAGATGAAGTAANGTTTCAAAATGCAAGCAAAAAGAAGCTTATTTTGTGGACTTCCACCCTACATAAAAATAACTATTTCTAAAATCCCTTCTGCATTAGCTACAAGTCTACTTGAAGACCATCTCCTCCAAATTTCAGCTCAAAATTCATTTATTTGGGTACTAAATAGTACTAAAAACCTCCAGATTGGCAAGTGTGACATAAAATCAAGGACTATTTTGGAATAGTAAACTATTTTTGAAAATTACAAAAAAATTAGGCAAGGTGTCTAATAGTCATGAGTACTTTGTCTATGAATTTTGAGTCATTTAGAACTCAAATGCAAAAGTTATGGCCAAAAAACAGATCAGCCAAAGACATGTGACAGAAAATAGTACAGGTGTTTCATGCAATCACCCTAAAGTAATGAGTTGTTAGACATTACCACATGGAGGAGACACTTGTGATGCTCCATAATTTACATTGAATTGGGGAATTCATAGAACTATCATGAACAAGCCTATGGGAAAAAACCTTAGGGAATTGCATATGAGACTACATGAATTATGTTGTAAGCATTTGAGGATAGTTTTCCACTCTAATATGATGCAGTCCTATCACCAAGGCACTTGGTTATAAATTATTAGTATATTRGATGAAGTAATCTTATAATGACACACCAACCAAAAAATGATCAATGGATAACTTTTTATATCATTGTAAATGAAGAATGCACCTATTGGTTTGAAAATTGGATCCTTTTTGGCAAAGTACCTTGATGATAGGTCCTTGTAGGGTTAGGATAGGGGCAACTTAAATTGCCATGTTTTTTACTATGTTGAATATCTATAATTAAGTATATCAATTTGTCCTACTAGTGTATCACTGTATATTACAAAATGAATTTACATATGGTTATAACTTTTCACAAGGAAAGAATGTCTTTACCAAAGATGTTTGTTGCGATTCTTCAAAATGAATAGCCCTATTTTACGTACAAATTAATGGATAAAAAGACTCATTTTTTGTAAAAATTATAACCATATTTAAGTTTATTTTGTAATATACTCTCAAAAAAATCACCATAATAATTTTATTTATTCTAATTGGAAAATAAAAGGAGATTTCAATGCACTCAAAAATACATCATTTTAGATGCCGTATACAAAACGGCTAACAAAAGTTATGATGGATCAAAGTTTTGGGTAGATACTCTAATTTCTAACTYTACTTCTTCAACAATAGGTACATATTGACTTAAGAGATGTACATAATGAATGATCTCATCAAGTGGCACATTTAGGCACAATTTAATCATTATGTGACACCTTCAAGTCTAGCTATTTTCTTTATGACTTTATTGTTTTCATTGCAAATGAGATAAGTCTTTGTAATGGTCCTTTTTACTTTTTTGCATCATATATGTTCCAATTTAGTATTTTTGGTTTGAAACCTAAAGGACCAAGGAGCCCACTTTGGGCATTTTGAGAACTTGGGAAGACTCTATTAAATTCATAATTTGGAAGTTTTGCATGATTTTTTTAGGCTAGATGCTATTCATCATAACTTATTTGTAAATCTTGCTTCACATCATTCCAATAAATAGTGCAAGAGTTAGTCAAAGGGCTTATTTAATTTCAAAGTCAAACTTGGTGGCAAAGAATATATTCTAAAGAATTCTCTAATTATTTTTAGAAGATTTTAAAGATTGGTACCTGCTTAAAACATTTGAACAACTCAATTCCAAATAATGAGGTAAAATTTAAGAAGAATTTTATTTTGCTAGCAATGAAGCTGGAAAAAACAAATAAAGTTATGGAAATTTTCATTAAAATGGCGGTAATCTATGTGCCATTTTTAGACCCCTTTTTTTTAATGAATTACATTAGAAATTAGAAAATGATAGGGTGCAAAATAAACAATAGATAGATAAATACTGTAATTGGAAGCAAACCTCGATTTGAGCTAGTGACCTCCCGCGCTATGAATTAGAACAATGAGCACTACACACCCACATCTATAACCCTGGAAGATTCAGACTACAACTAGGAAAGTGGAGATAACTAAGAGGGTGTCGTCGGCCATATTTGCAATCTATTGGCTACAATGTTGAGCATTAAAAAATTAACCTACAAAGTAAGGTATACCAACTTTGATTGGCAACCCACCGATGACAGGCACTTAGGGAATGATTCATTAGAGTCTTACATCAACCCATGACAAACTTTTGTTAATAATTGAGATTTGAACTACATTAGGTTGGCTAGTGGCTAAAATCAATGCTTTGGATGATGMTGATTAAGTTATTATTGATTGTTTTAAGAGCTTCTATCTTTTTATTGTAAATTCATTACAAGAAGTGACTTTTTATTCCTTCATGTTGTAGGCCTTGTGGGTATGTTAAGAAATATTGTGACTCCTTTAGGTGGTAAGATGACCATTACAGATATACTTTTTTGCTAGTTTTAGGGTAGTTTAGAAAAACCTTTGGACCAATTAGGCAACATACTTCAAAATTCATAGCAAACTCATACTTTGTAAATAAAATAAAATTCCAATTGCTCTCTGCATCTCTCCCCATTTGTTTCTGTAAGGGAAAAAATCTGAACTTTTTCATTTATGGCAACAGGAAAAAACTCTCATTTTGCGTATCATAGGTTGGTTAACCGTTGAAGGACAAGGCGGACGTTTTGCGTCCTTTGGATGACAAAAAACTCATCTGGTGAATGGATACTCGCCAATTTTCATCCATTCTTTTGTGAAAGTGACCACACATATGTCAATCATCATGGGAAGTCAAATTTAATGTCTTTAATTGATTCCATATTTTTAGGTAGGCCTAATTCTATGAAGATAGTAAACATTTCCACATGAAAGTCTTTTGTGCCACGTTGATCTCCTTGCAATTTTTGAATGGATAGCATCAGGTATTGATTCATACAATTTTTCCAAAGCACTACATATTGCACCCTGCCTTTTCCAATGGTGATAGGTCCATCCTTTAAGGGTTAATTTTACCTCATCGAAAAGGAGAAGGATGATGCACTTTAAATTTTGAGAGAAATTTCTAAGCCTTGAACTAGATAAAGTGTTGCAGGACTACGTTGGCCTAAMAGCTCCTAATTTCACTTGCTATGCGTTCTTTTGCAGGTGCGTGGGGGAGGAAGCTAAACATGTGCGTGAACAGTGTTTTTCCCTCGGTCAGGCTAAAGCGTGCAAAGCAATCCAAAAATTCGGTAAGACCGAACATGCCCCGCCACCTATCAAGGCGGATAGCGGGGCAGAGATGCAACATGTGGCGCGACGTTAAGTACCCCCCTTGGAGCAAAAAGGGGCCTCCGTGGCAGTGGGCCCTGCTTAGGCCAAGCTGCCCRGGCCACGACCTCCCTTCTTCCCGCCTGGTCGTCCTGTCCTACTGCCTCGCCTCGTCCTCCTGCRTTTGTTTGAATTTGAGCTTAGCGTTGCTGTGGCTTTGGTTTTGATTTGCARGTGCASGTTGATCAACTTCCGTGGTTCTTTCCTTCGCTAGGGTTGAGGTTTTGGGTTTYGTTTCGTTTCGCTTTTCACTCAAGCTCCCACTCCGTCCTCCTAAGCCACAAATTGTCACGAAATAYGATCATTTATGTTGCTCTCACAATATTTCATTGCGCTTCTAGTTTGTTGTTACTCCAACGTTTGACAAGCAATGTAGARAGTATGCATGGCGCAATGAATAGCCAATGTTTGTCTTCAAGACWCTTTTACATACTATTTAATATGCCTCAAGATTGTGCACAAAAATATGAAGATTCTGTTTTCAAAAGTGCAGTGAGGYAGCTTGTTAAGAATATTATGACCATTTTCAGGTAAGGAATATTGAGAAATCATTGTCTAGATCTTTGTTTGGTACCTCCCACCAAGATGTGTAAGTTCAAGATTGTGCACCGAAAGATTATAGCTTTAATTTTCATTAAGTGTGAGGCAGCTTCTCAAGAATGATGTGACAAAACTCGAAATATGCCCATTATATAATACCGTACAGCACTTGAAACTAAACATTGCCTAAGCTGTTTGAGACTTTGAGTAGGTCTACACCCAAACAAAAAACTCTTTCAATGTAGATAGAAGAAACACCCGCAAAGATTTACATATATCTGAAGAATCTCTCTTTGAGTACAATCGATCACAGTGTTTGTATCGATTTGCAAATGAACTCACTTGATTGATGACTTATTGTTGTTAAATATATTAATGTTTTGACTCGAGTATTGTAAACAATGCACTCATATTCCTATCAATTGACTGAGTTTTCAACTGACATAATGTTACGGACCTTACGGTGCTTTCGTTTTCTTCACAGATGCAAAATAAAGCTTTGTAGTTACGCAGATTCATCAAGAGTACTAACATTCGTATGCTACCGAGAAAAGAAATTTGAACTTTACGGGACCCCGCTTGAACCCTTGGTATGGCATTTGCAAAATGTCAAAATCACACATCCAAAATAGAAACCAGCAGGGAGCCTTTGAGACAACAATAGAATTTCGACTTGAGCTCACATTACAATGCTCCTATCAATTGAGGATGTTTTCAACTAATGTTACTGATAAAAATTATATAGAGAGGCTTGTTGTGACTCAGATCAAGAGTACAGTAGTTTGCTATCAAGAAATAAAATTTAAAGGCTGTGGGATCTCGTATGGCAATTGCAGAATGCCATAATCACGTGTCCAGAATCCAAACCGGTAGGGTGAGAGTTTTGTGCAACAGGTAAATTAAATTCAAGCCAGGTGCGCAAGGTCGAGCTGTGGAGAGCACCAATGGCAAAGAATCAAATGCAGATTTCCTCACCTCAGCTAATGTAACCAAAGTAGTGAATAATGGAGATTTTTCAGTTTTGAAAAACTTGCCGCTCTTGAATTTGTTTTCCTGAGTCTAAACCCGCAAATCTAGATCTGGATTCCGTTTTCTGAACCCTGCGCTGTGAAACACAAGCTACTAAAATTTGCACCCAAAACCCTAAAGCCCCCCAAACTAGCACTCAAAACCCGTACACAACAATGAACTACTGCGAGAGCAACAGAAATGATCACATTTTGTGATGATCTGCGGCTTCGGGGACGGAGTGGGAGTTGGAGTGGGAGGACAAGGCCGAGGCAGGAGGACAGGACGACGAGGCGGGAAGAAGGGAGACCATGGGCTGGGCAGCTTGGCCTTGGCAGGGCCCACTGCCACGGAGGCCCCCCTTTCGCTCCAAGGGGGGTACGTCTCGCCAACAGCGACCAACATGTGCGCGGGCTGGATGGCTATGGCGACGACGACGACGAGTCTAAAGCTCCGCCAGAGCCTTCACGTTGATGGGGTAAGCATTTGTGGCATCTCCTGTGAAGATYAACTTGAAGAGAATGCGCACAGCGACTTCACTCGGGTGCACAAAATCCCAGTACAGCGACTTCGAGGGGCGTTTACAGAAATCCGCCACCGCTTTGGGCAGGTCATCCGGCACGGGCTTCCCGCATTGCACTTGCGCATTCAGAAACCCCGCGCCACAGCAACCCGATGTCACATTCATCAAGCCGRAGGACTTCCCGTCGGCGATGATGGCCGAGAACGCGTCGAACATGAAGCCGATGACGATGTTGAAGTCGGGATATGCGGCGCGGAGCCCGTCTACCACCTGCCTCAAAGCCGCGTTGAACGCTAATGCCAGTTGGTTAGCTACCTCCAGGCATTCGCCARGTTGAATAGGGTTGAGGGATCTTACGGCGGGCGAGCATCCAATTGGACCAAGTTCGCGAACCACCACCTTCCTTGCTCCCTCGTWGTGCAACGCCTGCAATTGTCACAAAATAATCCTTCTCTTTCAAGAAATTTCTATGAATMGACCTCAACATGTAAGTTYTTAAAACGATCAAGAATCCCATGCAATGAACAATCGTCTCGAGATATCAAATTAACTTCAAGGCCGTTGATTTTTTACAGAAGGATTGTATATTGTTTAGTCGAGGTGGAGATATACAATAATCCTTGATCAAATCCTTGGTCATTACAAGTCGAAACAGGTAGGAGTGTTAATATGCAATGCAAAGTCTTCATCGAATTGAGCGAAGGGTGGTGAGCACGGATGGGAGGCTAGCTTACGAGGAGAGTTTTCTGGTAATTGCTGATTGCGGAAGCAAGATAGTCGGTAGCGTTGATCTCCTGCTGGAGGGTACTGTTGGAGAGGAACGCGGTAAGATCGTTGGAGCCGCTGACGATGAAGAAAATGGACTTGGAAATGAGAGTGTTGGCAGTCTCATCTCCCAGTTGCTGTTGCAAGATCGATTTTGCAGTCCCGAACTGTTGCACTTGGACACTCATGGGGATCAACTGAGAGACGTCCATGAAACCATGGCCAAATCAGTACTCGTGGACAGTAGTTAAATTTTCTAGCTTCAGGTGTCTGGGAAAGTGCACAGATTGATCTCAACTAAGTTGAGATTAGTGAGAAACAACTTACCAAGCCTTCGCCGGTGGAATCCAGAAGACCACTCCCAGCTGAGGCGAAGTTGACGCCTTTGGTGAAGGAAGCATTAGGCTGTAGGAACGGGGGTGCGAAGGGGAGTCCCAACGCTTCAGCTGTTCCAATGTGACCCAATTGCAAATTAAAATCTTTACTTTCACAAATCATGAATCTGCTTCGATTCCCTGTGGAATGGAATCCARCACCAAACWCTGAAAAKTTTCGTTCACCTTGACAGAAYTCAGATATTAATTCAATAAGTCGTCACTTGATAGCGCGCACTTACCAAGGAAATCCACAACGATTCGTCCATTAGAAAAGCGTCCCGTGGGCTTTCCGAAGAACGTCTTGCCGTAGGGAGGAAAGTCGGCCTTGAATGTGGCCTTGGGCAAGTAGTTGTTGGTTCCYACATCAGCTAACGAGTCACCGAATRCAAAAAACGCAGGCACGTCAAAGCTCCGAAGCGACCTCCCCGCGCCCACTGCCGGCATCCCAGAGAAAAGCACAGCTGCAGCCAACACCAGCATGACTATTCCGAAACCCATAGCCAGTTGCAATTGAATTGAGCTTCCCCTGCTTGCAAGTCTTAGCTCCCGTGATTAATTCCAAACCAACTCCCTCTGACTCTCTCGACCAAAAATCACACCTTGCCGGATGCAATAATCAAAGTAATCGTGACAAGATTGAATTTGTCCTTAATCCGAATCGTTGCAGGGACTCAATTCGATCACTTTCAGCTACTGTAGCTGCTGCTGTAGTAACCAGACTGACTTGAAGATTGTGTGTAAGCTTGTTGACAGATACTTGTAGGAAGTTCTTGAAACAATCACTTCGAGGTTTTACTGTCGCACGAGCCCGCAGCAGGTTCCTCTTGTGAAGGAGTAGCGGAGCTCATCCCGACTAAGAAAGCGCCTCCACACGGAAGTGGGAAAACCCTTTAAGAGCACCTTCAAATACCGCGAAAGTGGGAAAACCCTTCAAGAGTCCCCAAATTCAGCGTAGTTACTGACTCAGCAGAGACGATGTGCGCTGGGTTCGATGAGGTGTGCGTTGACTCGGGCAGGCCCACACGGCCCCAAAAGCTGTTCGAGCATCTCCACTGGTGCGCATTTGAATTTGAAGCATTGCAAGTTAACCCTTGAAGGACGGACAGGTGGCGGTGGAAATCATGCATTTTTGATATTGTGTGACATCGTCTATTTTGAAAAGCCAAATATATTCACTCGAAGTTAAAGCACTAGAGAAGATCTTTCCTTTCGAGTTTCCACTCCTAATACCGAGGATGAAAAGTTGCAATTTTGTTCTACATGGTTTGATTCTCTATCATCCAAAGGACACAAAACAACGGCTGCAGCGTTCAAGGGTTAAGGTATAGAACATGAATATTGTTACATGCCCAACTTAGTACGCTCAAATTTCTCATCTAATTTTGAAGGGCTAGGCTCAATTTCCTTCTCYTTCACCGTTGCTCACCAAACTTGGCCCATGAATATAGAAAGAATAATTAGCTAGTAGAATAACAGATAAAGCAACTAACCTCACGATGAATAGTGATTTCAAGGGCCATTCCTTGACACACAAGGAGTGCATAGTGCTTTTCATCAACATTTGAAGAGTGTTAGCCTAGAGTGTGTAACGGAGGCCATGCTCTTACATCTAATTTTGAAGAGTTCTCAATTCTAAGGCCATAGGCCATATTCGTTACATTGAGACCTTTCGCAGTCTCATTTTTATCTTCGACTCAACCATAAACAGCTTTATCTCTTTACTAGTATATTTTGATAAACATATAACAACATCAACTTCTAGAATTTCATTACAGGATCACTATTTGAGCATTATTTATTTTTAGTTTCAATTATTATTTTTTTAAATGAATTTTCCAATAACTAGCATTCTATCTCAAAATCTGCAAAAAGTCTCAATTTAATGAATGTGGCCTTTTCTCACCATTTTTGTTTCACACCCTTGCTTACCACATACAACTCATAAATAGTCAAGTAATCAATCATCAAGTAGAATAAAGGATAAATCAACTAAACTTAGGATGAATAGTGATTTCAAGGGTTCATTCTTGACACCCTAGGATTGAGTGTTTAGAAAAGATTGAGAGGGACTTAGAACACTTTTCAACCATATTTGAAGATTSTCAAACCCTAGTGTGCAAAGGTGGAGATGCTCTTCTTTGATGACAAGTAAGGCCCATAGATCAATGAATCCAAATGGCAACAACAGTGTGCCTACATGCTACAAGGCTTAGAACTTCACTTCTAATAGTTTTAGGCTTTTATGTATAAAAAATTTTGAAGGCTCTTTTGTGATGTAGTTTCGGCTTCTTGTGCGTTTTGGAGAAAAGGGGGAAACCACCCAAGTAATGGAAGTGTAGGGGGTACAACTTCTAGCCACCTTTATTTTGTGCCACTATATATCACTTAAAATACATTTCAAACTTTCAAAAATACTCTACAAGTAGTTAGTGACAACAAAGCAACACATATTGTCACATTATACAAATAGGGTCTTCTATTTAAAAGCATGACATTTCCAACTGGCCAAATCAAGCATGACCAAAGTTCTTTAATTTGGTGGAGTTGGATCAATTGCATTGACAAACATCAAGGGAATTACACATGGCATACTTTGATGACAAACTGTCTCAACCCCTTAAAATATTCTCATGGCACTCAATCCTAGCAAAGTAGACAATGACCCTTGTGTGGGCTTAAGTTTGATGAATATGAATGGAGGCAAGACTTTTGAGGGATCTTTAATCCTAGAGCGCTCCGACGTCCATTTTTTGCACACTGAACAAATTGAAATTGAAGTGTCATCCTCCTAATTGCTTGGATGAAAGTTCTTCTAATTTGTAGAGATACAATCAACGCTTTATCAACGCAAATCAAAGCTAGATTGCACCAATAAACTTGCTTGGGCGAAACCCTAGTGTAAAAAAAAGGAAATTTTAAACAATTGTAGCCAGATTGAACCCAATGCAAAGGTGCCCTTCGCCACATCAGCACTTGTGGAGGATAGGAAAGTGTCACTTCTCGCCAGCACCGAAAAAGCAAATCACTCTTATTCTGAACGTGTCTCGCCATTATGCGCCACTTTACGCGTTCCTCTCGCCCTGACATGCACTACCTTCGAACGATCGGATCGCCATTACTTGCGCTAAAAATTGCACTACCATTGCCAGGATGCAACGTCTTTAGTTTTCTTTCGTTGCAAGTGTGGTTATTAGAATTTAGGTTTTTAGATTTCTAGTTGATCAATCGCTAGTTTGTTGTGATTATGTTTTGGAAGTTTGGCACTTGTAGTAGCTGGGGTTCATTGTCAATGCATCAAAGTTGCACCCCCATGCGATTTTTTAATACTTTTTTGCTATTATTCTTTGGTTGAATAAATTGTAGTTTTTGTTGGGTAATGGATTACTTGCTTTTGTTGTTTGGGTTCAAGTCACTACAATGTGCAAAAGAATATGTGAGGATTCAGTTTTTTAGTACTATGCTTTTGTTTTTGGACAAGTTTTGATTTGGAAATTTGTTGGGTTGTATCTGTTTCCGGAAGGGGTTCCATTTCTGAGGGTCTGGATTGTTTTCTTCTTGTGGCTATGGCAAACAAAGGTGCAAATCAAGGTTAGGGAGTTATGGCTGTGCAACTAGAGACTATGTCTAGTAGGGCAGAGAAAAAGGCCGAGCGCCTCGAGCAACAAAAGCTTGTAGCCGCATGAGCAAATTTGAAGAATAAGAGAGTAAGAGAAGTGAAAGGAAGAAAGAACGCTCAGGAGAAGCGCACTCTTCAAGCTTATTTTACAAGCAGACACAACTTTTCTCAACCTCTACATATGGTACTTGATGGTATCTTGCTTGATGTGCCTAGAGGAGAGCCTTGGACTGATTCGGATAGCTCAGCTGCGGAATTGTTGAGCTTGGCAAACAAAGATCTTGTGTCTTTGACATAGGCACACCTGGAGGCTCCTCTGGATCAACTCACACTCACATCTTTTCCACAAAGTCATCGATAATCTACTTATCTTCTGAGTCGGATGAGTCAGATGTTTCAGGGAAGGATAATGGAAAGCTTACAAAGGTGCCAACAGATGTGGAAGAAGATGAGGAGGAAAAAGTCGATTCTCCTCCCAAGAAGAAGAAATATGAACAACAAGCCAAACAAAAGAGATAAGACATGCACTGGAAATTTCAGACCGAGTGGGCTGAGTGGGCCGCAAAATTTCCATGGGCCAAAGGTGTTTTGGCAACTGATGGGATTCTCCACATGATGTGCTATAGGGTTTGCCCTGTCTTTGACAAGAAGCCTTGTCTTATGGCTCCTAAGTCCGATACTCTTTTCAAACATGATGGAAAGAGAACAACAAAGAAAGAAATGCATGTCCATAAAGTGATGAAAGGGGAGTCCTACATTGCCACCAATTGTCACCATAAGAAGAACTTGCGTCTTTACACAACTCGCCCACCTACCACAATCTTTGAGGATGTGAATAACATCACAACTGTTGAAGCCACAAGAAAGCGAGTTCACTTTGCTACTCTTTTCCAAATTTTGGAGTGTTGCACATCGATGCAATCTTGCATGCAAGGCTTTGGCATCAATTGGCATCTTTGCTGTTGTTGAAAAAGTTCTCACCATAGCTCACGCATACTTTGTGCGTAGTCCAAAATGGTATTATGAGTTCAACAAACTTGCGAAATTGACAAAAACACAAGGTTTGAAAATGCTATGAGTAGTGGAAACTCGTTGAATGAGTCCGATTGAGCCTTTGAGACTACTACTAAATGAATACCGTACTAAATGAAAAGGCACAAGTTTGTTTCTTCCCCTACTTCTTTTGATTGTTTGTTCATTTTGGATTTCAATTTTTGGGGCCAGTTGCTACTTCATTTTTGCCTTACTTTTGCTACCTTGTTGATCTCTTGATGATTTGGTGTCTCTTAATTTTCTTTATTCACATTGTTTAGTTATTGTTTTGAATCAAAATTTGGTTAAACAGTTAGTATTTTGAATCAAAATTAGGTTAATTAGTTAGTATTTTGATTCAGGAATCAAGATCAAGTTAATTAGTTAGTGTCTTTTGAATCAAAATGAGGATAAATTTTGATTACTTTTGAAGGTGTCTTTCAAATCAAAATTTCATCTTAGTGATTTAGTGTCTCTTTATTTTTTTTAAATCAAAAGTGTGAAGCTACATTACTTGAAAACTACACTACAAAATTGCATCTCCTTTGAAGTCATGGAATAAGCCCAAATCCTAAAATTATCGCAACTTGTTTCTAATTGTGTAGAAATGTTTATGCTCTTTAATTCCAATACATTGTGCATTAAAATCAGATTGCTCGATGCTTGTAATTGGATTGTGTTCACGGGCTAGTGTCCATTATTGCACTTGGATGTGTAGTCTTGTTGTTTTTTTATTCAAATTTTGTGAGAAACTACTTGTATGCTTCTTCCCATTTACTAATTCTTGGTTCAAAAATTAAATTCATTAGAGATGTATTGGTTAGATTAGGTACAGTGTCTTGACTATTAACATCAATACTAGTTGCTGGTTGGCTCTGAAACTGTTTTGTAGCAACTGGTTGAACATCTAATATTGACTATTGTGAATGGTCTCAAGTCTGCTAGTGACTTGTATTGATGATCACTGTTGACATAAAAACATGGGCTGTTTTATTTGATGTCCACAAAAATGCGTCAAGAAAAATAGTGAAAACATCCCCCAAAACACAGGTTTCTTATAGTGTTTCTTACACGTTTTGGGGGATGATAGCTTTGTTGCCGCTTCTTGAAGCTATAGACAACCTGGTAACTTTTGCCAAGAAGAGAGATGTTTACATATGTGACTTCATTGGGGCTTTAAAAGTTTGCCAAGGCCAACTCTATAATATGTACGAGATCAAGAGCACCTCTTTTGCCATTGACGAATTTTGGTCCTTCAAAAATCTTCTTGAATGTTGCCATGAGCAGATTCACTTGAGCTTGATCACAGACCTCAATGATGATTCAACTATTCTTGTATTCATGTGCAACAATGAAAAAATCTATGTTGAATACCAAGGTGGTCAAGTGGATCGTGCTTAGTTTGCCCTAATCTTGGCCAAAGTGAAGGCAGAGTGCTGAGTGCTCATGTTCATTCATTTTCCTAGCATGTTGTTTCTTGATTTTTTTTCTTGATTTTTTTTTTCCTTTCAATTGTGATGTGTTTGACTATAATCTTTAGTTTCAAATATACTAGTGACTTTTGTATGTTGATATGCATCATTTCTATTTATACCTAGGCAGATTGATAAAGATTGTATGTTGGTGTGTTATTTCAAGTGCAACCACAATGTTGGTGAATGAATTGGACAGTAGGTTCCCTGCCTAAAACGTTATGCAAGCCATGGGGATTTTGTATCCCCAATATTGGCTAGCTGGTGATTGCTAATCCACATTTGAGAAGCACTTGCGTGTATTGATGGACAATTATGGCCATGGCAAATTGTTGGCAAAGACAAGGGTAAAATCCTAGTGCTCGCATTGGTGGATTGTGAGCGCCTTCCAAGCTAGCACGGGCTCTTTAAACTAGCAATGCGTAGCAATGCATACTCAGCTATGGAGCCTCCTTGTGATATGAACCCTCTCATGCACATTTGAAAGATATTGGATGCATCAAGTTGCTTAACTCACCATTTCCCAGAGTTCATGAAGTTGGCTGAGATGAGAGTCATTCATGTACTTGGGTCAGTGGAGGACGAGTGCACCTTTTCTTCAGTTGCATTTCTCAAATCAAAGCTGAGAAACAGCTTAGACAAGCACCTTCAGCTCATTGTGGGAATGTACTCACAAAGAATCTTTTCTCTTGAGAACTTTCCATACGAAGCTGTCTTTAAGAATTGGGTGCATGGTGGTGAGAGGTACCATTATGGAATTAACCATTAGCTTTTGTTTACTGCTTTGTGGTGAAATCCTTGCCTGGTTTTAGTAGACAGTTCTTGTAACTTCATTGTGGGTGGGTTCTCATATGTAGGTGACCACTAGCTTGAGTGTAAAGCAATTGCACGAGTTCCCTCCATTCCCAATTCACTTTCAATACTAATTGCTAGTAGTAGTATTTTGTTTCCTGATTCTACCAAATTCATCATTTTCCTAATTTTCCTAATTTACAATTTCTTACTTAATTCTTTTCCTTAGAATTCCTACTTTTCCCATCATTCTCACATAATCAAATCCCTCAACCCTAGTGCATCCTGATTCATCTCAAAAGTTGACTACTTGAGAAAAAACATTATAAAGTGCTATTTGCAAGAAGCATGATTTGGAATTGATATACAAACAAAAGTTGTAGACTAAGAGTTGTAGATTCCATTGGTACACTTAGATTCACCAATGCTATCACCAATATTGTTTTATAAATTTTCAAAGGGAAATTTCAAAATTCCTTCAAAATTTGATAATGAACAGAATATTATCATTTTTGGAGTAAAATTTATTGGAATGGATTTGAAATTAGGTTCTTTCAACATGGTGATGTTTTGAATTTTTTGTGTTCTTAAAATTTGTGACCTCATTTTGGCAAATCCAATTTTGAACTAATGTCAATGCAATTTTGGCTTTGTCAACCACTTGATATACTTGCACATTGGTAATTTTAGAAAAATATGTACTAATGTACTCTAATAACACCAAATCCAACCCTCATATAAAACAACAACTTGATATAGTATCTCTACAAGTTAGAAGAACTTTCATCCAAGCAATTAGAAGGATGAAATTGTAGTTTCAATCTGTTCATTGTCTAGTTTCTGGATGTTGGCTTGCTCCAGGTCCGATTAAATTCTGCACCATTGTTCTACTGCTATAGGTCTATGAGAAAAAACATTAGTTCATGGTTGTGGATCAACTTTTTGTACTAACAATTTTGTACAAATTGCTTTAGCATTCATGAGTCCAAACCATGAGCCAATATGGTGGCTTACAAATGTTGTTTAAAAGTTCTCAACTTTGTCTTATTCTAGTAAAACCCACATTCTCCATATTGTAATCTAACTTAAATTTAAATTTTTTTGAAACCAATGACAAACATTTACAAGCACTGTGGCATGTTTAATGTTTTGGCCAACCTAATAAATTCTTTAATCCGTGAAGGATCAAGGCATTTTTTGGCTCAAAAACCACTCCAAACTGCCATGTCTATTGCGTTCATCCAAGAAACCAAACTAAACATCTTTTTTGTAAATCTAACCACAGGATCTCATACTTCACTTGTCTTAGAGCACGTGGTAAGAATATCATGAAGTTTGACCATATAAACTAAAAGATATGAGCATTCAAAGTTGAAAACAAAAGTCTTTTTTAACTCTTTCATGAAAGTTTGCAATTTCAGATGACTTTGACTACCATTTGTGGAAAGTTTCTGCACCACAAGCCTTGAGTTAAAAAAAATTTCATGTTGAGAATTTGAGTTGAGAGTCAAGATAAAAAAATTTGAAGAAAAAAAATTTGATTTTCAATCTTTAAGAAATTGTTAAATAGAAGTAGGTCCAAGATTGAGCAAAACACTGAATTGTTAATAGCTCTAAGATGGAATTGAAACACCAAAATCCCAATGGTGAGATTGTTCTTTTGCACAACTTAAGTTTGTGCAAAAAGAAAAATTGAAAAATAGTAAAAATGACATTCAAAAATGAATGCTACAAGTTAATTTTTCAAGAGCATACTTAGATTGCCCCAAAACAAGATTGTCCATAACTTTCTCCATATTAGTCCAAACATAATGAATCAAAGCTTCAGATGTAGACAAAAATATAATTTTTGAGAAAAATTTTAAATTTTAAATTCGTTTTTGTTTTTGTTTTTTGTTTTATTTTGCCTGACAAACTATTTTTGGACATAGGGTGGCATAACTTTTTGTCCCAGGCACCAATTGAAATAAGTTACATTTTCAGAAAGCTAAATAGCTGATAGGGTTTCCTACCTTCAAAAAAAGTTTCAAAAAATAATCTCAAAAATTGAGGTCACACAAGCTTGCTCGAAATCCCAAGTGTCCCCTGTAGAAACTTTGATCTTTTAGGGGTTAACTGCTGGTGATACCATAATTTGAAAAGTTAATGCTTCAAAAGTCTTTCAGTTTACTATAAATTTTTCACAGATATAGAGTTCAAGTTCATTGATTCTAAGATTGAATGAAATTTTGTCATTTCTAGTTTTCAACATATATAAAAAATTCAAAGTCATATGATTTTTCAAATTTCAAACTTTTTTGCAAGATTTAATTGTCATACCACTATCACTAGGTGTTTTAACCCCCAAAGTTCTTGGACTATGTTCTCACCCAAAACGCTCTAAAACTGCCATTTCTAGTATAAGTACCAAATTTTAGAAAAATAAATAAATTTGGCTTCATGTAACCATAGGATCTTGTAGTATGCTAGTTTGAATAGATGTGGAAAAAATTTCAAAAATGTCCACTATGTAGATTGCAAGACATTATTTAGGGTTTGAATTGACAAAAATTCCTTTTATTGGCCCTGCAAAAAACCAGACAATTAATTGCACTTCACAAGATCACATTTGCATGAAAAAGTGTTCATATTGCTAGTACTTCTTTGGATTCACCCTTCAAGGCAAGTTGGCTACATGCTCAAAACAATTTAGATCATTAGAAATTGTACAACATATTGGAAAAAAATAGTAATTGAAAAGAAGTAGAGAGTGATTCGAAATACTAAATTGTTATGAATAGAGTTGTGGACTTCAAAAATTCCAATCCAAATGGTTGTAATGTTGTAGTGAACAATCTACACCCAATTTTTTTTTTTTTTTTCAAAAAATATTGAAAATTGAGTTAGACGGACTTCAAAGTTATTTTCGAGTAGTGGGTTTTGCAAACTAAAACTCCTCATAACTCTCATCTCATTAATCAAAATGGAATGATTCAAAGCTTTCTAAGTATACATGAATCCAAAAAATGAATTTCAAATTTTTTTTTATGAAAAAAGTGATTTTCTCTTAAGTGTCTGTATTACCCGCCTTTGGAAAAACCTATATATCATACAATAAATTCTTAACCATGTTATGAAAAGTATTGGGCCATTAAGAAAAACCATGTCCTGATGTGGCCATGTTTTGTGAAATTTCAAAGAAAAATAAATAAAAAAACCATTTATAGTGAGCTACCCAAAATCGCTATGTTGCCAAAAAAAAATGCAACTTGGTCTTTTAGGGGTTAAGTGAAATTTGACTTAAAGTGGTAAAGTGGTATAAAAAGGTTGAAAATCTTTTATTATGTTTTTCATTTCTATCAACATCTAATTAAAAATATTCAATAAAATTCTATTGATTCTTTTATTATATATTTCTAATAGATATCAATTAAAACGTGCTAATTTTGTAGGAGTGTTTGTATATCATTATCACTTGTATGAGAAAAATCTTGTTACCAAGCTTACAATTGATGCCCATTGATGAAATTTCATGGGAAAATTTCATGAGCAAGAGTCAAATAGAATTCATGAAAAAGATATGTTGCAATTTGTGTGGGGTTTTCGCATCCATGAGTATGGTAATAGAAATATGATATTGCCAGTGGAAAAGTTGGGGGCATTGTTGATGAAGTCATTAGGGAAGCCTCTAGCAAGTAGATTGAAAAACCATGCAGCTAAACATCCTCGTTTTCGACAATTCATCATCAATGTTGCACAGGTTAGGGTTTTGTTAATGTCAATCAGCTTTATTGTTTCTATAAATATTAAAGCTATATGGGAGTCGTTATTACAAACTCCAATTATGAGTCGAAGGTTTTATAATTCAAACCTTTATAATAAAATTACCAATAATAAAATAATATTTTTGAAATTGTGTAATATTAGCAAATTTAAGAATACAAGAAAACTCAAATTTGTGACGGATGCAGTAATAACAACTCACACATATGTTTATCACACCATACATTTGTCAATTTCTGAAGGGTTCAATTACTTTTTTGGTATTGTGAAAATGCCTTGGAAAGCACGAAATTCTAAAATTTCTCTGATTTTTGTATGTGCCAACAAGTTAATTGGCAAAACTCTGTCAATTTAAAAACCAAATGTCATATTTTTTTATTAAAAATTCTTCAATCTAACAAAGACAAATTTAAAAAAAAATCCAAGCACTTAATGATTAAAAAGAAACACATTTTGTTTCTTGTTTGCAACACACATATTAATATATATATAACATTAGACACTGATGAAATTGGTTCAAACATTTCAAGAGAAATATTACAGAACTATATAGGTTATATTTTTCAATTCATTTTTTTTATTATAATTTGACTATTCAAGGTACATTTCATAAAAAATTTGCTTTCAAGATTACCCAAATTTCTGCAGTATTAAAAAAATTAATACTAAAACTGAAGATTACTTCACTG
Organism: Pleurozium schreberi; assembly: GCA_006891605.1. NCBI lineage: Eukaryota > Viridiplantae > Streptophyta > Bryopsida > Hypnales > Hylocomiaceae > Pleurozium > Pleurozium schreberi. The sequence continues at coordinate 97,034 of VACF01001525.1, read as the reverse complement.
AGTACAGAGCAGGATTACATCATCATAAGTTACTGGCAGTTCTTCTGTCACTAAGTATGAAACCAATTGCATATGCTGATATTAAAATTATTTTTAATGCCATTCAACAACTTTAGGTTAATCTAGCATCATGTTGAGAATTGCTGTTAACACATGAAGTAAATGAGCTCAGTTTGTGTGAAGGTTTGCAGTCAAACCACAGATTTCAAGTCAACTTGCAGCGGCGCATATATGGGCATGACACAGACGTGATAATTCACCCTCTGAATCCTGAGAAAGCCGTGCAAGCAGCATCCGACCTCCTTGGCGAGTTCATTATTTTTGCGGTACCCAAATGCATCCCCACAAGCTTCAAAATCATGTTGAAAACTTATCAAAATTTGCATACATAAGTTTGTTGGCCCTGGACAAAAGCAGATTAAACCTACATCTATTGTGAATGTCAGGAATTGTGAGCAAGGTGCTAACTTGAAATGTGAGCTACTAACTACTAAAATGTGCAACGTAATTCACATGCATTAAGCCTCTTCTCCTAGCACAGTTGCTTGTTTTCTTTTCAATGTATGACCTCTGTTTTTAAATAATATCTGTGTTTCCTTTGTTATTTTTTTTTGCATTTCCCAAGGAACCACGGGTGTTATTCAGAAACAGAGGGAGTAATACACAACCTTGAGAGTTTCCTCATGTCATTCAGGTAGACTGCTCTTAAAGCTCCCATGTTCTAAAAGCGATCATGATGCAAAGGTACATTTTGCTTTCTTCAATGTACCAGCAGTGCACATTTCAGGAGGTGGTCGCTTTTAGTGACCACTGCATTACAAACTTCAGAAATATGTAACTAATTCCTGGAAGGTCCGAAAAATATGAAACTACTTGGGTTAGATGCCAATTCCTTTTCCCTTCCTATGAAAATTTACTGAAAATGGTTTCAAGGAGTTCAGCTTCCCTGAAAATGCAATCAGCTCTTAAATGGTCGCTTTAAGAGCAGTCTACCTTACCTCAAGGGACAAAGTGAGCTTCTACGCACACGCACATGTATTCCACATGACTTGAAATGTGGAAGTTGTCGCATCAAATACATACCTAACCTGGCATACAGAGCCTATACAGAGAAACACATGCAATTACCCAGACTTTGTCATTAATTAATTTGCGAAGGTTGGGAGTATGATACACTAGCGAACAAAAAATTAAATTAGCTTTGGACCCATTTCTTTTTATAGCAATTGAATTTGTGAAACAGTGAAGACTTCATTAATTTTGCTTAGACTGTTGATGGCCATTGTAAGTAACTTACTGATGAATGATGGGAGTATGGCATGGCGTTCTCCTCCCGTTGGGCGGCAGGTGGGTGGAACCATTGTGATTCTTGAAGTGCAGCGCAGCTCCCGTTCGGAAGCTTTCAAAGAGGCCAAGATGCGGGCGGAATTGGACGTAAGTTACACAACTYGATCTYAARACTGAAACTGAAACTCCTTGATCCTTAGTAGTGGTGGAGCTCTGGAGCTCTCTCTCCCATGCCTGTACCTGCTTGGGTTCCTGGAATTCCAGAAGGCTAACTTAGTGTTCAATCATCAAGGCCTCACAATCCACCACTGGAGGGAGAGGGAAAAAAATCACATGAACCCAGGCGAGAATTGCATTTGCTTTCTGTAAGGAACTGCCACTCCAATGTGAGTTTCTAAAATGAAAAAAAAAACCCGGATGATTGTTCAAATTTTGGGGATGAAATTTTGGATTATACTGGCAAAATAATTTCTAGCTGTGCTGTACAAAACTTAAATGAAGTGAAAGACCTTTTTTAGTTTAGGAAGGAAGAGCCTCTCATTTAAGGTGAGTGGAGGATTGCCAATTTAATGAATGGGTAGGGGTTGATAGCATGTTAGATTGGTTGTGAGAACGTATGGCCTTCTTCGCTGCAAATGAAGATAAAAAATGACTCCAAATTGTGACACTCATTGTAGAGAATGTACATGGTAAGCTTACTTTAGAGTTTTTTTTTCTGTTGTTCAAGGAGGTATAGATGAGACTCAAGAAAAACTTAGATTCGTTTTACAAGACTTACTTTAAAATTAAAAAAAACTCGAGGGAGTTACGAAATCGACCCCCAGAAAAGGTGATTTTGTACAGGGCAATGCCTGAGGAGGGCATTGCGTGCAAAAAGGGCCGACGAGGAGGGCCGACCCTAACGAGGAGGCACTCTTTTGCACACAGTGCCCAACGAGGAGGGCCATTGGCCCGGTGGAAACCACTGCCGAGAAATGCAGAATCTCAGATGCCTGAACAAATTTGGATGACAAATCTGCAATGCCCGATTACGCAATTTTGCCCGAGTAATCGGGCATTACAGGCATAAAATCCTAATTACTCCATAGAATCCTTCCGGGCAATGAACGGCGCATTTCCCGGCAGTGGTTTACGAGAATGGCATTTCCAAACTTTGATGGAGGTCTACCAATGGTAAGTTACTTTGGGAAAGAAAAAGAATCAAGTTGTGCCCAACTCGATAACAAACTTGAAAATCGTGTGAGGAGGAATSATGATCGAGGTCTGACACCCACTATTGTGCTGGAATTGGGTCAGGGGCTACGGGAGAGGGACAGGTGTACATTGCGTGAGCTTGAGCTTCTGAGGTTGCGAATTGAGGAGTTGGAGAAGGCCTCCCCCCAACCTGGAAGGGCAAGCTGGATGAGCGCCCCTAGTTTGAGTGTTTTGCGAAACCACAGGGATCGAGGCCAAGAAATCCAAACGCAAACGCAGAGGAGCTTGGTACCGCCTGCCAACCAAAGCAGTACAACTGAGAAAGCACCCCCAAATTGAAAAGCAACAATTAGGGTTGGAATTACAACTCATTACAAGGACTACACGCACTGGACATGGCCGGTGTCCTAGAAGCAGAAACATCATTTAGTGATGCTCGTAACATTCTAATTTCAGAGAAACGTTGTCAAAATTAWCATGAAAAGGAAATTCCAAAACATCKTGWTTTTGCAAACTKAAAACTCCTCAAGCTAATCAGCCATTGTTTTCACAGGTTAGAGCTTCAAACTTTGCTTGATTCGCTCTGATGTCCTTAAAACCACCTCTTAGTTGGTATGTTTCTTATAAGGGTTCACACACACCACTCCTCAAGAATGTTAAGTATTAGTCTGAGRAATTTGRTYCTTAATCGATTCAAAAAACTGAGAATGGTCATTCAGGCAGTGGAAAATCAACGCAAATTAAGCCGCACCAAACCCTTTCGAGATGAATTAGGGCAACATCTGAAAGATGCTGGTATCGAACTAAACAAGGGCATTCTATATATAAAGTCTCCAAATTACAGCTATCACCGAGCGTTGTTGCAAATGTGATCCAGCTCATTTTGTAAGAGCAATTTGCGTGTAATTTCATTTCAATGAAGACACTAAGCAGCAGCATGGAATTTGCTGTACGTGAGGTCCAGAAAGACCGTGTGACAGAACCTAATTGGACATCAAGATGGGTCAGAAACTTACCACTTACCTGAGTTACCAGTAGGTTGTCATGAGTTACTCAAACGTTGCAAGGTTGGCCACGTATTTGCAAAGCTCAATGAGATAAAGACGTGTCACGTCTCAAACGTTCTCACCCGTTCGTATGGCCTGATCGTGATGTGTGAAGACAAAATACGTGATGCTTGATTTCTGGAATTCAGCAATGTATGTATGAAGGGYAACGCTTGCATTACTCTTGAAGACAGATGGTACGACAGGAACCTGSTTTGAGAATAYGTYTGTCCTTGACACCTGAGAATTGCTTGACAGAACCCCTAGAAGGGGAAATAGGAAGGTTCTCGCAAATGCAATTGTAACACTAAAATATATTGTGAACGTGTTTGAAACGATACAGCCTGTGACTGACTGTATGACAATTTCGAATGCTGCCATGACAAACTCCCTCCACCATGACAAACACAATCGAGTTCTATGTTAAAGACATTGCATACCAAAGCAGATCACAGAAGACTCCAAGGCAGAACACAGGACTCATAAGAGCGATCATGAACACCGTCAGTAGTGTCACAGTAAACTTTTTCTTTTAATCCTTTAAGACAAGTGTATCAAGTAGAGAATCACAGAGTGGGAATCCCTGGCACGCTACCTCTTTATGGAGCACAGCTGTAGATTGGAAGCCAAATTTTACAGAAAGCAGCCTTGCATCGGGTTGAAGTAATGATCCTGCAACCAATTAGAATTGTGGAYTTGCAACTGGGAATATCAAAGATCGACCTATACCTAGAAGTGTAACCGACTTCATAATACAGGATTGCATCTAAGCTAACTGAACTATTGAAAGGGGTGCCACCCTGTTATCGAATGTGTGTTCGTCCRAGAGACCAGACCCCTGTGTCGCGAACCGCACTCTGCGATTTCGGAGAGGGGAAAACATTCCAAAACCTTAGCGTCTCATCGCCAGCGCCCGTCACTATCGTTTGACCATCTGGGGAGATAGCGAGATACAAAACCCGCATTGTATGTCCCGTCAATGTAGCAAGCTTCGACATTGCAGGGTATCTCCAAACAATAATCTGGTTCTGAGAGTATCCATGTGTACTCACAAGCTCATTCACATTCTTCGACCAGACCAAATTGCAAACTTGGCTTCCAGTGTCGTAGCAATTCAAAGGGGTGCTGGTAGCAGTGTTCCAAAATCGTATGCATCGGTCTGCAGTACCGCCTCCAGATGCTAACAAACCATGCTGATGAGGAGACCAMGCGATGGCCTTCACAGCTGCCGTGTGCTCGCTGAATTTCACTACCGGTTGCGTGGATTGCTGATTCCAGACAAAGAGCTGATTATCATTCCCGCCAGACGCAAGCTCCCGATCGTCATACGACCACTTCAATCCGCAGACCTCTGATTTATGCCCTACAAGTTTACTTACAAAATCGTCCGGCACCCGGACATCCCGCTGCAGAATGTTACGATCCCGGCTGCCAGATGACAAGATGTGAGAGCTCCATGCTAGAGTTCCGACTCGCGATCGATGCCCGAGCATTGTCCGCACCTTTCTGCACTTGGTCGCATCCCACAGCTGTACCTCGCCAAGGTTGGTTCCCACAGCGAGATACGTCCCCCTTTGCGTCCAGCCTACAGAGCACACACTGTCTGTAGGACCTAAATCGCAGAGCTTCGTCACTTTGCTAGTGCACGCACTCCAAAGGTACACAGAAGTGCCCAACCCGACCGCCAGCACGTTGTGAGACGACCAATCCACCAAATTGAGGTAGAAATCGTCCTGCAACGCCGGCGCATCCAACACCTTGTAAGGCGACCTCGCAATTTTTCTCGGTGCTTTTCGAGGCGACAAGGTGGGCATAACATCAATTCCCGCTGGGGAGAGCGCGTAAGGACTTTCTGGCCGCGCGTTCGTGGTCGGCTTGTACTCACTCTTGAATCTGAACAGATTCCTATTCGTTGGACTGATGGGAGACCGCATTGGATCTCTGGAGCCAATTCCCATTGATTTCTCGGGCGTTGCTGGGGAGTTCGCCTCTTGCCCGAAAAGCTCCGATCGCAACAGCATTGAATACGCAGCCCCGCCATCTTCTCGGTTGTCATTCGACTGCGCGATGTTGGCCCCTGAAGGAGATCTATCCAAGAGAGCAAATCCCATCAAGTTCGAGCTCGAGCGGCTAGGAATGAACCTGTCGCTGTAAGAAGTCCTTGTAGGAGATGAGGTACTGGCCACCATCCCCTTCATCGGCGATCCTGATCCTTGCCATGATCGCCTGGCGATAGTGTCGAGGTGCAGGGCGTCTCGAGACATGCCAATCGGTAGGTTGAGAGACCGGGCAACCCTACTCTGTTGTTGCCCACTCTCTCCTTCCCCTTCCATTGAGTGGTCCATTTAGTCAGCTTCGGTGTAATCGCCCTAAGACTCCCTTTGCAGCGATCGCATCAGCGTCAATGCCGTCTACATGGGCACATCAGCACATCCAATCGTGTGTAAAGCTCTTTGAATAGGAATTGTACGAAACTCAAAAAACGCCTGCCATTAATCTCAATTTCACCAATTGCTTGCGCCTGCATTGTAATAATGTGCAACATGCCTTGAATCCCGATCCACAGGCATCGTGTCTTCCCATTCCGACCTTCCACCTACTTATTCAGGCATGTGCAAGAAATGGAACATTCAATAGCAAAGCCTTGAACCGTGACAGAGACACCACCACATTTCACAGCGGCCACCTAGATTCACACTGCCTGATTCTCGATACTCGCATTCACGCAAATTCCCTCGCTCGCTGGTATCGCGATTTCACTCAAGAAGAGGACAATGCACAACCCTGCCCTACGCCACCACTGAAATCCAATGCTGCAACCTTCATTGCAAATCAATGATCATAGCCTTCTCTAGTAGGCGTCCCTCTCCACCCTCCAATGCAACCCAGGCACCTCTCGATTCTCCAGGAAAGATTATCATCCAAGAAAAAATAAACAAGTGGTCAGCCCGTCCTTCAAGCCACTTCCAAACCAACAAATAACTCGTCACGACTACAACTACAAAAAAAATCCAATACACTCCTACGATTACCAGTCAAACCGCTCACAGTCCATCTTCCCGCTCAAACCCCTTCCATCCAGGCCCACCATCATCGAGAACATCAAACAATGAGCACTTCTCATCCCCAAAGTTCCCCTCCCAAAACTTCTCTCCCATCCAAAAACATATAAAGAGAGATTGATAATTTCTGGGCTCCTCAAACCAACCAAAAAAACGAAACGCTTAAGCTAACCTTCACGACAGGCAACCGCACGACGCATTAAGCTTGATACTGAACCAAAAAGGATGCGGAAAAAATCAAAAGAAAGGCAACGCAGGTGACAAAACAGAAACGAYGTCGACACAACGGAAGCAGGGCCTCTCAGAGGAGGCAGCAAGCGAAATGCGCCTTCCCACAAACAGCGATGATGAAAGGGGAACGACAGTTTTGGATGCAACGGCTCTCCAAAGGAGACGGCCATAATCCAGGGGGTATGAGGTGACTGGATGTTTAGGGTTTGGCGGGAGCTTCGTGGGTAGGTCAAGCGGTGCGCTCCACGTAGACTCCCGCGAGAAGATGAGAACTCAGTTGCCGAAACTGGATGAATTTGTACGATGGACGCTGCTGAAGTGGCAGCATCGATGCACAACGGATGAAATACCGACGAAATTCAAATATTTCCGTTGGGCGGACTACATTAATGACTGAGGGCGGGATTGAGTTCGTTTCCCAACGTTGGTCACGTTGCTTGTCGCACGGCTTTGTCTCAAGTGCCTCTGGTCGRGTTTTGAACGAATGTCGTCGGACGATTCAGCACTGGAAGTAGCCAACCGGATACGAGTATTTTTGAGTTTTGTACAATGGAGAATTCTCTAGGAAGTTAACCCTTGAACGCCGCGGAGGACGTTTTGTGTCCTCTAGATGACAAAGAATCAAACCATCCACGACAGAATTGCAACTTTTCATCCTCGGTTTTCAGAGTGGAAAGGGAAGATTTTTTTCAGTACTTTGACTTCCAATGAGAATATTTGACTTTTCAAAGTAGATGATGTTACACGGAATCAAAAATGCATGATTCCCACGGCCACTAGTCCGTTCTTCAAGGGTGAATGAGATGGGGGTGAACCAACTGAACCCCCTTGCTCGTGTGCAAGGTAAAAAAAAACTCTTATTTTGTGCTTGAAAAATTTATCACTTTCTTATACTCCCCTAGTTGTTGTTTTTTATATATTTTTCTTTTTTGAAACATAGAGTTCCTGCAGGGTGTAGTTGGATTGACACAACACAACAATCAAGGCAACATGGCGGAATAGCCCGGGAATTACACACCCTGGATATATCCCTGTCAAGAACAAATGGAAGAACAAACCCCCTTTTTGTGCATTAGGACGTAGAGCCCCCCAATCGTGCAATCAACATCAGCATGGGGAATTGAATCGGGAACCTCATGGATTCCATCGAAAGTTCTTATCACCCGGGGTAGTTAAAGGTCATTGCGGACAGTGCTTTGCTAATTTGGCACCTCTGATTGCAAATATGAATTCAAAAATTTGAAAATTTTATCATGTGTGGAAATTAAAATTTTCATTGTTTTCCCTTGGGTGCGAGCATGGGGTTAGTACGTTCACACCGACCGCTAATGAAGGGATGTGCAGTTGAGTGTTTTAGTTCAATTACTATGGGTCGAAATAATTACACTTTTTGTTTTTTTTGCTATTAGCTACAAGATTGAATCAATASTATCATTCCTAAGTTGTTTAGAGAAAATAGGTTCTATAAAGTCATGCATGATTTATTGATTGTTACAATTGCAAATTTACACCAAGATTTCAATATGATACAAAGCTCAAGTTTATCCATATTTATTGTGCTAAATGATATAGTTGTAAGAAAAATGAATGCATGTGAAGCATTTTGGGACAAGTAAATATTACATAAGTTTCTCAAACTTTGGTAATACTTTGCCAACAATTAATTATATGCATATAATTTTAAATTTTAGTAGAAAGTTATAAATTAAAGATTCATTTTTAAAACATTTGATTTTTGCATGGTAAAAAAATATTTGTTGTTTATTGACAAACCATAATGTTAATACTATTTTTGGAAAGATCTTGTCTCTTCAACATGAGTAAAGACTCTCTTACTTAAGTTACTTATTGATTTAACCCTAGAAAGGCTTGAAAGCCCTTTGTAGGTATATAGTATATCATCAATATAGTGGTATTTGATCAAAAAAATATTGACCAAACACTTTCCAAACAAATTAAATTAATGATAACAATAGTACGTAAATAACAATGTATCACAATTCATATATAGAATCACAATTGAAGAGTTATAAGGCTAAATACAATGTCATATATAGAAAAACCAAGGGCCTTTCAAGGAGTAATTGAAAAATTTATCAAAAATAGTAGGGCACAACAATTTTCCAAGCTCTAGAAAGATATTACATAAGGTTTATTTGACTAAACTTGCGGGTTATGGAATGTTATGGATCGAGGTCACAATGGGTTACTTTGGTCCAAGAAACATTACTATTAAGGTATAAGATCTTTAAAGTGCTTAAGGTCTAAAAGCATCCACATCTTGAAAATGTATACTATTTGTACATTTTTCTTTCTTACTGAATCAAATCAAGTAAGGTATAGAAGTGGACATTTGAAGAGGTGGACACTTTTGGTAACCATCGTGTTTCAACTTCATAACTAATCCCATGAAACTCCAAAAAAATAAGAAACGACTTGAGTTTCAGATGCTATTTTTCCATATCTCTTTCAAGTAAAAATTTATTGAAAAACATTTGAAGAGGTTGAACCTCCCCCAAATTCATTTCCAGCTCTTAAATTGATGCTTTATTGATGTCCTACCTTAGTTATACATTATGCGTGCCTTGTAAGACTTCCCCTTGTGGTACAGGTAACCATTGCAATCCCTCCTGACTTCATGTGCAGTACATTGGGTTTGTGAATTCAATCATGCTCTGTACTGTACTTTACAGTTAGCTCTAAATTGCCAACTCTTCTACAGAGCTTTGTGTTTCCACTCTCTCACCCACATACAGCAGTTGTGCTTCCAACTGGAGCATTTTCCTGTCATCAAAAGTGACCACCTCCTGAAATGTGAGCAGTTGGGACATTGAAGAAAGCAAAATGTACCTATGTGTTATGTTCGTTTTTACTGGCCAATTGAAGTTTGAGCCTCCTACCTTATCAATCATTGTATTAAAAATCCATCCATCACATCAATTGCGTGGGTTTTTTCAATTGGGTGGAATGACTCCTTGCACCATATTGTGGAGTGACCATCAGATACTGTAGGAAGGAGGAGGGCTTCAAACCAATAATAATTATAATACGGAGTAATAACAGTCTCTGTGGATGTGAATTTTCAGAAACTTGATGAAAACTTGTCGAACCTCCATCGTTGAGGATTTGTAACTACTTATTAGGCGGTCACTAGCAACCCTATTTGGCTGCATTGCCCTGGTTTCAGCTGGGCTGCCGTGGTGATTCTTTTACATGGTTGGTGAGCATCATGACCCCCCAGGTCATGAGGCTAGTGTGCTCCTGAAGAATGACATCTGTGGTGGGGTTGGGCCAGGTCCATGGATCTGGAAGCTTATGGAAGACGTTTCTTGGGAAGGACCAGTCCTCACTGGAAGTAGTAGTCAGTTTCCAGGRGSSRKGKGRGGGGGGGGGGGGGGGGGGGMTTGGACACAAATTAATCCCACCTTCAGTTTGAGACCCCCCCAAGTTAATTACATGCCAGGATAGAATAAGACTCCTACTGGGTCGAGTCTATAGTACACCAACGAGCCGAATGCGGAGGTGTAACAATGGGTGAATGTAAAAAAAGAGCCCCCTATTTTGTGCAGTAATAATTCTGTGATTAACATCTCTCCTAGCTAATTTGGGTCCTCTGATTGCAAATATGAAGTCAAAAATTGCAAAAAAATTTATGCATGCAAAATAAAAAGTTCCAGCGTTTTCCCCAGGGTTAAAACACGGGGGCAAAACCACCTCCGCATTCGGCTGGTGTACTATAGACTCGACCTCCTAATGTATCCCAACCCCTGAGATTGGAAGGTTCCCGTTTTTTTCTCTCTTCTCTCTCTCCCTGTGCTAGGATTTCCCAAAAMCGCGTGGCTTCCCGACTTTCTGCGTGACATTGGGGGGGGAGTGTTAACTTACTAGGGTTCTCTCAGGTGACCCATTTATTTATTCCAAATTCGCTTAAAAGAATCCCCACTAGAGGGACTGAAGTAAAGTCATGTTTTTCTAGCTAGAACACAATTGCAGAAAGCAGCTCAGATGTTTGAATATGTCTCCAAAGTGGAGTGTTATGGCAGTGCCTGCCACTTTGGGGTAACTTACATTGCATTGTGTGTGAGCTGCTGAATAATTGAGAAGAGTCGGCTACAGGTGACCCAAGAGCAAGTGAAGGTAAGTATCATATATGATCCACAAACGTCCCTTYCCCCTTCCCAATTGTGTTCCCCATGTACACTTGCTTGAGACTTTTGGATGGAAATGTTGTGGGCTTAAAGAGGGGGACACCATTGGGAAAGGGAGGATTCAGGATAATCTTACATTTCATGCCAACCAAAATTCTCACAGCTGAAAACATTAGTTTAGAATCACATGATTATGTGAAAAATGGAGCACCTGAAGCACGTAAAGCACCATCAAGTTAGGTCAGGTAAAAAGGTTAGCAATCCTTTTGCCAACTTTTTTGAGGTTGGATGTTCTGGTTGCAGTGCCCTAGTTCTTGAGAAGGGAAGGTTGACTGAYCAAAGGACTGTCMAAATYGGCTGGCCATGATAGAAGRGATTGATTTAGCCWTGGCATGAGCAAAAGATCAATGGTCAATGTTAATCTCATGTTGCCCCCATTGACCCGTATTGGGTCAAACCCACCTTTGAAAGCTGCATGCTCCTTTCTGTAAGTWTTTTTGTCATCCACGCTCATAAATAAATTCTTCACGTTTTTGGATGATTTTTCACTGAACCATGTGTTCTTAAGGTCCAAGTATAATTACGTACTTAAAAGTATATTTGAGATTCTTCACTCATTCACGCTGGCCTTAGTGCTGGAGTTAAGTGCGTTTGGGGGAGAACACTGAAAGAGGCTCTTTCCTTGTCTGTGTTTCTTGGGAGATGGTTCCATATGTGGTACTAGCTCCCCAGGCTGTCACACTACAAAMCTCTGAAGGACTCTAGAGGATGCGGACTTTCTGAGACTACAAAACTTAGATCTCGATGCAATGGTATTATTTACAGCTCAAGCCCCGTACAAGCCTAATATTGTGGGTTCCTCTTGATGAGGGAAGGCATCCTCTGCATCCACTACTTAACTTAAGGTAAGACAGCCCATTGTGGTCAGAATTTGGAGTTTGGCCTCACGCTACTGTTGAAATTTTTCAATTTTTTCCCCACTTGAAGACAAGTGTGAGAAACAACAAGTGCAATTGAAATTATATTTTTTCGGTGAAGTATGAATTTGTTAGGAATTTTTGAAGTGTTCAGTTTTCCATGGCCCAATAGGGTCAGTAGACCACCCCATAGCCAACAAAATCTGATTCCATGATGGTCATTTCACTACCTAATGCAATCACAATATTTCCTAACATGGAATGCCTATAACATCAATCCTTGTAATGAATTTCACACTGAAAAGTTGGAAGTGCCTTATGTGGTCACTAATCACTCCATCACTACCATGTAAGACATTGATTGTGGCCCAGATCTCACAAAACTAAAAACACACACAATGGGGCCACTTCATAGGTGACCACAATGGAAGAAATAACCGCAATGGGTTGTCTTACCTTATGTGAGAAACCTTCTGTAACAAAACCTGAAGAAGAAAAAAAATTGCTCTGTGGAGTGGCCAAAGGCAATGGCAATGCCGGCTGACAGCAAGCTTGGAAAGCTCCCCGTGCTCTTGTTACTGTGAAGTTTACTTAGTCGTTGATCACATCCAAGGGACTGTTTYATTTCTTGTTTTTTTGGCGATATGCTGGTGGGTTTGCCTGTTGGCTTCAAATGCCAGGTGTGTCGCCCTGAAGTTTTCCAAGCATGTATGCAGTATCTGGGTGAACATTTTCTGGTAGGCATTTGTGACCAACTGGCATGGATGCAGCAAACTTTCAATTCAAAGGTGCTTAACTCATTGAACAATTAGGTTTTACAGTGGACTCTCACAATAATAAGGTTTTAGGGTTCTCTCTCTCTCTCCCTCGATTTCATCACGTTTGCTAGAGGGATGAGCAAGCAATGTACACAACTGATGAAAAGGTTGGTGGCATCATCCCCACAATCAGCCAAAGGTTTGTTGTGATAGCTTGCCTTTAAAGTTGGACCATCATGTTGAATACTTGCTTCACATTGTTGGGAAAAGGTGAAGATATGATCACAAGTACCAAGACTGCCTTCACTGGGAGGGAAAGGCACTCCACAGTAGTCCAGTTGTCTACTACCCCATTTGACTAGCAATTGGACTGCTTATTCACATGTCATTTTGTAACACCAGAAGTTCGTATTTTAACGGTAAAAAGCACCTTAATTTGCGGCACAGGAAATCCCATAATATTTTTATGGAGCCATAGAGTGCTTATTTCATGTCCACAAGAAGGATGTGACCACTATTCACTGTCACAACATAGAACCCTTATCAACAAAATTCTCTCTAAGCAGAGCCCACTTGTTTTTTCGTGCCCAAAGGAGGCAAAAATCCTGACTTTCCAAGCTCCCAAAAAACGTGATTTCACCAGTCTTTTTATCCCTGTGTATTGACTTGGAATATCATAAACTTGGTAAGAGCTGTGCACAAATCCATGTAAGGTGGGTACACCCAAAAGCGCCACAAATTGGTATTGTGTCTAGCTACTATTATTAGGCTGATCATAATTTCCTATTGTCTTGTTGATAAATGAAAGCACGGGCCAATGCACCAAAAAACGCAGCATTTGGATACAGTATGCAAAAGTTATTCATAGTCAAAGTTTGTTTCTGAAAGCTCCATCTATAGCGTGCGTACATGACTGATTTTGAAAATCTACACGGATTGTAGATGGCGCTTTAAGGTCAGCTGCCCTTCTGGGTGCACCCACCTTACATCACATTTGGGATCTCTCAAGTTTAATGGCCTACAACTCTATAAACAAATTAAGGTAATGGTCCTGGCTGTTACAAGACAGGGAAGAGGAAGCACTCTAGGAGTATTGACTACTGTGAGTAAGTTAGTACCCTTGCCCCCCCAAAACCACCAAGTCCTGTCTGCAAGGCTCTTCTTCCTTGCAGAAGACAGGCAGGTGCCGTCTGAGGAGGCAGCAATGCATTATATCCCTGACTCCTTATGTTCATCGGGTCATGGCCAAGTATGAAATTCTTCCATCCCCCCGGTGCTCCMCAAATGTACAGYACTTTACAGTTGCYGATATCCTCGCTGWTAATGCACATTGTGCTTSTTYRAAAAGTGCCACTGAAATTGGAGATTTAATTTGAAGRGTGAATGCCAATTTTWGCGCACAATTCCGAAGAATTGAGCACKGGTATCCATGCCTTTGCTCCATTTGTTTTGATGAAAGACTGAGRCCAGCTGGACAGATGTTGTTACRAAACTGGTTCCGGACAAAACATGGTCCTTTAGTTAGTGACTGCCATTGATTCGGATCCAGTGGCGCACACATGACACAAAGTTTGAGAAAAATGTGTCATATTTTTTGCCACCTCAACATGGTTGGTCCATCTGTTTTTTTCTCGCTATATTCTGCCAGATCACAACTTACTCTATAAATAAAATTCTCGGAAGACTACAAGCTATCTGTCAGATCTATGTGTATGTGAAAGAAAATGAGAAATCGTTTTCCTTCAAGTTTTCGATTCCAAGGAAATATATAAATAGGTTGCCAATGGGATTGTACCCATGGAATTCGTTAGTTGACTGCCTGTTGTTTTCATCTGAAACCGTTCCCTTTTCATCAGCTCCGCTTTTCTTTGATGCCACACAAAGCCCGGATCGTTTCCTGGTAAGAAATTCACTGACATATCCGAGTTTCTGTGCAGATATAATACAAACAAAATTTGTCGTGGGCTCAGGTACATGGCGGGGGGGGGGTCTTCGTTTTTTTTTTAATGAAAATCAGCAGAATGAAATTATAAAATCATAAGCTGGTATTGTAGTATTTCTCAATGTTGACAATGAAAGTGTGCTTCACTCACCAGCCTTCGATAGGGACTGATGTGGCATGGCACATATGATGATTGCCGTGCAGACCAAATTCCAGCAGACTGAGGACTGGATCAATAATCAGAGGCAAATGCCSGTATGTGCCTGTGACATAGCAATGGCCACGGACTAGAACGAATTAGGGAACTGCACCCCACTGGGACCCCTGTCGAAAACGCACCCCAGCAGCAGATTCTTGCCTAAAATATACTCCCTCTGTCATCCCTGTATTAATGAGTCAGAGTTTAGGAGGTAGAAACACCTACTCCCTCAGTCCCACTACTTCCCAAATTCTTCCTGCAAAGACTAAAAATCAGTTTGATTAGGAAGCTTTTAGTTGGACTAAGGGAGTATATTCAAGGGAGGCCACTAAACCCATTCCACGAAGCTGGTTTACTCTAGAAAAAAAAAAAAAAAAAATTTCCCACATGATAAAATTTGCAAATTTGGAGTTCATACTTGCATTCACCGGCCCTGAATTATCTTGGAGAGGTCAACTAAACACAATACAAAGTAGGGTTTATTTTTTTACTTTTACCTCTGGAGAATACAAAGTTAACCTTGCTAGTCCCACTTCTCGGGACGAATTTAGTGTCGTGCATTTTCAAGAACTTTGAGCATTGAAGATAATCTAGAAAACTCTTATGACTTTCAACAAGATTCAACAGAAACTTAGACAATTTCATAATGAGAAAAATTATCAATTGCTTTCTTAGCCGCATTTAGGTGTGCTTGTCTTAATGGTTAATTTAAATAGTAGTTGTTTAAAAAACATGTAGGAGGAAAGTCAAATTGCTAAATTACATAAACTTGTAATTCTCACGTGACCAACCATTGTGGTTGAAAATCAAGTTTGCATATAGTGCAAAAGAAATTGGAATATTTTGAAGTATGAACTTCATGCTTGGGCACTTTCTATATCCATATTATGTAAAATCATATCATGAGAGAAATTAACCAACAATGTGAAAGAAACATGGTTAAGGGAATAAAACAGTGGTGTAGTAGACTTCATGGGGACGAGGGAGATGTTGAGAAAACAAGTGATTGAATTTTGTTACAAAAAATGGAAGGCACACCATAGAAGCCTATAACTACACAACTCTTCATCCARTGTGCAAAGCTTGATGTTGTTGTTTTCAAAAAATGTATGCATGAAGTTATTCAAAATAGATATTCACATCTTCCATTTTTCAAGCCTTCATATTGACCTCAAACTGTTTATAGGTGAATATAATTATTTGTTGATCACCAAATGACTCTTCTAAACAAGCATGACTTCACAAAATCATTGAAAATTATCAGGATAGAAAAGCATATATATAATATGTCATTTTTGAGTAGTCAAATATACTCATATGTAGCATAACTAGTTTATAATCATTTTTGAAAATATTCCATCAGATCTACAATTTAGTAAATCAAAAAATTGTTTTTTTCATATTAAATATATATTTCATATAAACAAAATGATCTTTAGATACATTGTCTAATGAAAAMAAAAATCTTCTAGCACATGCAATTGTGGAGATATGGGTACTTCTATACAATATAATTAGTAAAGTATTTCATATGCAAACAATATAATTATATGTATTTCAAACAAAAAGTCAAGAAACTAGTGATTTTTGCTATAGAATTGTAGTCTCAAAGAGTTAATAATGTGGAAGTTGAACTTCTTATTAAAAGTATTATAAGGTAGTGACAAAATACTATTTTACCACTTCCCTCATAAAAACTTTAAAATAAAAACAAGAGTAATTATACAAATATTGGGTAGGAAATCTATTGCCAAACTCATAAAACTATACAATATGCACATAATCCCTAATATCAACATCATTATCATCCTTCATCTCCTCTTTAATGATATAACCACCTCATTAATATATGAAGATTCCTTATTAGTCATGATGCTACTTTATTTCCATTCAAACCCTATTTCATTTACATCACATTTTAACCCCTAAAGGACCAAATGATTATTGAATGTACACATGTAATCTCAAGGGTAATCTTGGGTAGGTGTGTATGAAGTCATTTTTTAAAAGATGTTCTTCAAATTTTGATACAAAGTGTGAACATGCATCTCCTTAGAGTGAATATAATTCTTTTTCCTAATTGGGTTCCCGGATTAAAAGTTATGTTGCCTTAAACTTTCCAAGCAAGCTTGGATCCAATGCTCAAAGCTCCTCTACTTTTGAAATTTGGTAGTTATGTAACTTACATGATACAAGATGCAAATTTTAAAAAAAATAACTATGTGTATTGTAAAAAACTCACTCTACGAGGTGTTAAAGTCTGCTAGCCCTATTGGGCAAGCTCAAGAAAAACTTTTTCTTTTCACTTCAAGTGCTATAATCTTTCAATCAATGCAATCAAATTCTTTGAATTTTTTTCCATACATTCCCATTGTASTCTAGTAAAAATTTGTGCGGTTGAATTTTGAAAAAAAACTTTTGTCTTTCAATTTTTTTCTCATTATCCTAAAAAAGTGGCAATTTTTTCACAATTTGTGCCCAAAATGAGCCTCATGCCCTCGGTCCTTGAGGAGTTAAAGTAGAACTTGATTGCATATGAAATTGAGAGCTCTGAAAAATTCTTTGATTGATTTTAAAAACCAGTGTCACTAGGATTGCAATTATATTGATTAAGGCTTAACAAACTAAGGCTATTTATTTGATCTATTTAGTCTTAGCTCAATGGCATCCATGTACTCAATGCCGTCGCTTTCTAGGTCATGCATTCATTCTAGAACATAAATGTAGTGGGATTGTAGACTGCTTATTATTTTAGGTCAAAGAAATAAGCCATGTACCACCTACCTACATTTATAGCCTGAAATGATTATGTCTTGTAGATTTGGACGACATTGGGTACAAGGATGCCATTGGGTGCCTCTCCCTTAGAGGTTGACGTGTAAGAAAATTACTTCAGAATCTTATTGTTACTTTCGTAAATTTACTCATTTTATTTTTTTGAAAAGTCACATATCCCCCCTATTTCAAATGATTTTCGAGCTCCTTTAGGAGAGCACCAAACTCTATTTATAGCTTGAAGTAATGTTATTTTCAACCTAAGGTTTTGAAAAATCATTTTGGGATGGGAGAGATTAGTTTAAAAAAAATGCTCAATGTGGTTCTAGGGTAATTTGTGCCTGCCTCAAAAATAAATACTCCCTCTATTCCTCTAAAAACCTCCAACTCATGTGAGAATTTGTGTCCCACTAAAAAGCTCTTTAATTGATTTTAACTATTGAATAAGAGTTGGCCGTGTTGAATGACCTTGTAGGGGCAAGCAGAAAGCGATCAAGGAGCATTGTCCTCCTTGCAAGCTTGGCCTTATTCATATGAGACACCTTGTGCTTTTTGCTTCCTCATACAATTGTATTAACCCCTAAAAGACCAACATGTGTTTTTTGGCAACATAGAAATTTTGGGCAGGTACGTGTGACTGGAGAGATGCATACTTTGGGATGAAATTTTAATAGAATGTGGGGACAAGGAATATCTTCATATGCACAAATTTCATGACATTTGGAAATATGAGTCAACAGTTATTGCTTAATATGTTGTTTGTTTCTCAACTCGGGTAGTCTAGGCAGATATGAAAAAATCACTTTTTAAAAAAATAAAAATTTGAAACTCGTTCTTCAGATTTATATGTACTCAATAAGCTTTGAATCATTGCATTTCAATTGTTGAGATGAAAGTTATTATGCTTTTTAGTTGGCGAGCAGTTATACAATCCCTACACCAAAAAAAACTTTGAAGTCCTTTATTTTAATGAAATTTCAATGTTTTTGAAAAAAAATAATTAAAAACATAGTCAATCCCTCATGGAGAAGGTTTTTGGAGGTTTTTAGAGAAACAAAGGGAGTATAAGGCAACTCCCCCTCCCCCAAAATGCACCACTAACCCTAAACCGCCATCTTCACTTCGTGTACATCTCCAAAATAAAATATATATACCTATGTGGAAGTAATTTTTATTAGAACCAAACTTTGTTCCTTCCTAATTTTTGCATACAACATCCAAATGCCATGTTCTTTGGTGTGTTGAAACCTCCTTCCACTTCCCCTTGCCAACAAGTAATTATGAAAATTTCAGCAGTGTAATAATAGTAACTACACCCTGAAACTATAACTGGTGGTTTGGGAGGTACCCACTTTAGCTCTTCGTATGCGTGCTCTTGCAAAGCCCACATGTAACCAAACWCTGCTAATTCTTTTGGCACCATGGTCCTCATCACATGCATCACATCTTCACTTTGGCTTCAATCTTCAAACTTTTTTTTTTTTTTGAAACCCGGAGTTTATTCCAAGACGTACTGAAGAACAAACGGCTGAAAGCCGAGAGTGTAGCCTTGCAAAAAATTGACAACAAGGAGAGAAGAACTTCAAATTGGCTTTTGGGTGTTTCATCACAAAAATCCTCATTGAAAAATGAACTTAACCCTTAAAGGACGGACCTATCACTGTGGGGAAAGGCGGGGTGCAATATGTAGTGCTTGACCGAGGAGAAAAACATTGTTCACGCATATGATTAGTTTTGGAAAAATTGTACAAACCAATACCCGATGTTACCTATTCAAAAATTGCGAGAAGGGCAACATAGCATGAAACACTTTCAAAGGACACACAACGGCCTGATTTTACTTCTTTTTTTTCCTTGAACCTGCCTTCATCCAGGAACCAGCAGCATTGGAGCTTTGACATTATCCATGATTGGGTTGGGGACTTTGGGATGTTTCAAAGTATTCTTTCTAATGACATGTATGTGCCAGRTGGGGAAAGCGAGGGTGGTTCTATAGGCAACAGAGACTGATGCAATTGTGTGACGCAGGCCATGAGACTGAAATTATAAGAGACCAGGCAGGACAGACCCAGGGAGGGAGGGACAGATGCTTGGGAGGGAGGGCGACCGGGTCGGAGGCCACCCTGGCCAAGTGGGCGTGGGGTGGGGGGCAATGCAGCAATTTGGCAGGATGGCCGGTGGACACCAGCTTTGATAGGAAATCAGGGCGGTTTAATTAAATTCACTCAATATACATACAACCGGGACAACCCCAAATGTTCCCGTGATGGGATTGAACGCTAGGGGACATTGAGACAACCAAGGGTAGGTAACCCTTGAAGGACGAAACGGTGGCCGTGGAAATCACGCATTTTTGATACTGTGACCGCATCTACTTTGAGAAGCCAAATATACTCATTGGAAGTCAAAGTACTAGAAAAAGATCTTCCCTTTCCACTCCTAATACCAAGCATGAAAAGTTGCAATTATGTCCTCCACGATCTATCATCGAGAGGACACAAACGTCCGCCGCGGCGTTCAAGGGTTAACCTTCAAACACAGGGCTAGTCACCATGGAAATCATCCTATTGGGATACGTGTGAATTAAATGCTAAAAAAACAAACCAAGATCATTCAATGGAGGTCAAACTACTAGGCAAGACCTAGGTCAAAATGTTCCCGTGATGGGATTGAACGCTAGGGGACATTGCCACAATCAATAATAGGTAACCCTTGAAGGACACAACGGTGGCCGTGGAAATCATGCATTTTTGATAATGTGTGACCGCATCTACTTTGAAAAACCAAATATACTCATTGGAAGTCAAAGTGCTAGAAAATATCTTCCCTTTCCACTCCTAATACCAAGGTTGAAAAGTTGCAATTATGTCCTACACGGTTTGATTCTATGTCATCGAGAGGACAAAAAACGTCCGCCGAGGCATTCAAGGGTTAACCTTGGAACACTAGGCTAATCACCATGGAAATCATCCTTTTGGGTACGTGTGAATTAAATGCTAAAAAAACAAACCAAGATCATTCAATGGAGGTCAAACTACTAGGCAAGACCTCCTGTTTTCAGACAAAATTTCATTTGTTCTTTTATCCTACATAGAAGGATTTTCTCTCATCCATTGGACACTTAGTGTTTGTAGCAACGCTAGAGGATAAAGATTGATGGTGTCCTCTTAACTCCTAAAGGACAGACCTATAACCACTCCTTTAGAGCCTTGGTGCTCATCACTAAGTTTGTTACCATTTTGGAAATAGATATGTATGAAAAAATTTATGTTTATTTTTTAGAGATGATATTACATCTCTTCTCTGTTTCACAAAAAATTTAGATTTTTTTGAGGAAAATTGATTTTTATGCGAATTTTTGAAAAAAAGAGAAGAAAAAATCACATTAAATAGAAAATTATCTCAAAAAATCTGAAAATTTCACCATGAGTGTACATTATAGTGAAAAACATCATGGTGTAAACTCAATTTTCATGTCATTCTACAATTAGAATACAATGGACATTGAAAACACATCCAAAATTCAAACTGCAATAAAATATTCAATATTATGAATTTTTCCAAAATTCCAATTGGAGTAGAAACTAGAGTAGATGACCTTCATTTTGATAGTTGGTCTCAAAATCAAAAAATGTCATTTATTTGGAGAAATTTCAGATTTAGAACAATGAGCAGCAACTTCTCAAAATACACTAAAATAGCAAATTTTGCCATCCATTATTTTTAGTTACTTCTCAACTACATGAAAGCAAACACTAGTTAGACTAAAAATTCAATTGGATAGTCTTTGTAACTCAACATGAAAGATCAACAGAAAAAAAAGATGAAAAAACTACTTCTAATCTCTTCTAAGGACCCTTGATTGTCATCCAAACGCCACAAAATGGTGCTAGCAGAAGTCCAGGGTTAAAGTCCAAATTCTATTTTGAACTTTTGCACATAATTTTTTTTTTTTGAAAACATTATTATCTACGTCAACTTCATGAATGGGTAAGAAAGGAAGATTGTTGTTTAAAGATTCAAGCATTAATTTGGAGTAATGAGAGGTTATTTGTATGAATTGATTGGTATGAATTTAGATATCCTATCATTCTAAAGCACTTTGACTTCTTATCTTCTTGAATATGGATTTTGGAGCAATTGGCGGTAGAGAAGGAGTTGGAGTTGGAGCTCCACAAGTGAGGAACTCATGGTGGTTTACAATCATTGTCATCACATTTAAATGCATTTTGGGTGGCATAACAAAGTGCAATATTTAAAGTATAAAGTGACTAGACTCATTTTTTCATCAAAGTGTGTTAAACTAAAATATGGATCGTGACAAACTTTTTACATACAACATAGGGTTACACTAGTGTATATAAAACAACCATAATATCAAGTGGGTATGTCCCTATGGATTAGAGTTTGCCAATCCAACAATGGTGAGTTCCCTAATGACAACTTCATTGCAACTCAAAAAAACATCTGATACTCAATGAAATGCATTAAAAAATAGTCTCTCTTCCTATGTATCTCTAATCAACTTGTCATTTTTTCATTTTTTAGTCGAACTTCTAATAATCCTCACCCTCTAAACTAATAAAACTTTCCACAGTAATGAGGCAGACTTGTTCCAACCTTCAAACACATAATTTCCACATTCAAACAATATGAGAGCAATTGACCCTCCCTAATTCTAATAACCTCTTTGCAGTAATGTGTCAAATTGGTCCCAATCCCTTGGCTTATTAGAAGTTCTATTATACTAAGTCCTTTAAACCACTTTCAAAGACTAACTTTGATGGATTCTTGTACTTGATTTCATTGTCTTGTGATGGAACTTGTTGTATATAGAATTACATAAGACAAATTGATGATTGATATATGAAACAATTACTAGTGAGACACATGTAAAGAGTGCGATGGTTTTCCTTGATAGTTAAATGCGGATGAAAAGTTGAATTGTAAAGTGGAAATGTAGATTCTCACAATGATGATGCTCTAATATTTGGTGAGAGAACCAATAAGATGCGATACTAAATACCAAAGAACGCGATATACAATAGGTATTAAGTCATAGGCTAGGTTCATCGTCTGTGCAAATTGGACACACAACTTCTAGTTGTTGCAAGCAAATTTGTCACTCTCTCTATTTCAAGATAAAGACTAGTGTTTACTTTATAAAATAGAAAGAAAATACTGGTCTTATTTTAATACAAAGGGAGTAATTTAGTTTACCACTAAGCACTTCGAAGTATATATTTTGGATGATGAACTAAGCATTTTGGTGTGACAATTTGTCCGCATAAACTCTCATTCATCCAAAGTAATGCTTGAATGTTTAAAATTTAGACTTTTGTGTGTCCAATGTGATGAAATTGATGTAAATAATACTCTCTTTTTAAAAATAAAAATACTAGTGTTTCCATTGTAAACAAAAAAGAAACAAATGTTAGTACACAATATTATTCAAAAACATATAAAACATATATTTATAAGGTTATAAGCAAAATATGCAAGCATTCAAGAATAGTTAATTCTATGTTGTATGATATTCAATAACACTTTACTAGTATTATTCCAATGCAATTTGAGGCTTGAAAATCTATGCATCTTTTAGCATATAAAAGAATATCAAAATTCATAGACTTTTTGTTCATCAAATATGCTTTGGATGAAATATTTGTAAGTTTATTGTACCCTATCATACACTGAAAATTGTGATGAATGTTGAAATGTGTGTAAATAAGGTGAAAGATCCTACTTGTGCTCCAATTCAAAATTAAGCTACCGTACCTTATTTGTACCACTATRAATAGTAGCATAAATTTCACCCTTTCAAATATATTGAGTGGTACACAGTGCATAGTGGCTACAAAATGACAAAAATTGGATCCCTTACTTTAATTGAGGTTTTGCCTAATAAATTGCACCAAATGCATCTATGATGATTCACAAGAACAATTACCTTAGGCACCCCAAAAATTGCCTCTAATCTAAAACCACCATTTTGAGACTGATATGTACATATCCAAAATCAAATATGTACCTATAACGAAAAAACTCTTTGAGAACCAAAATTTGACCCTTCATAACTTGGACACACAATTTTGGCGAAGAAATTACAAATTTTGATGTTTTAATTTGTAGAAAATAGAAAAAAACAATTTTCAACAAAACTACATATTGGCCATTTAGGAGGACTTCTTGGTTCATAATAAGATTTGACCAAAAAAATGAGTTCAAAACCATCTCTTATATTTAGAGGTGCGTGCGTAAGGGAGGCCTGTTTGCACAAACGTAGAGGATATAAAATAATTTATTTTTAAATGCCCTTTGGTAGAAAATGTTTGTCAATTAGGAAAATACACCACAAATGTTTCAGCTGAAAATCATTAATTCAAATTGCTCAGCAGTACCAAGAACATGTTTCACTCTAATCATCACAGTGTGACAAATTAAGAGAATTGACTTTCAAAAAAGGCAAAAGATTAAAATCAAGACATTTAGAACATGCTTTTTAGTTTTTGGCATTGGATTCATAATTCAAAGTTATAGCATTTAAAATCAAAATGCAACTAAAAAGATAGGTGTTTCTCACATACTAACACCGTTGTTTCTTGCAATCACCCCCCTTTCAAATTCCTCCAATTAGTTCCTACATGCTTGAGGCACCAAACACTTTTGGTCTTGACAAAATTTTGAAGTGGCTATTTTTAATGGTTTGTATTTTTGAAAAATTATTTTTGTGCAAAGGGTGTCCATTTCAAATCTTTATTTTCTACTATTGAGGGCTTTTAAAAATGAGCCTCCAATACACCAGAGTCTTGGAAAAAAATCACATTAGAAATTCATTTCAAAAAATTGGAGAGTAGATTTTGAGACGCTCTAAATTGATTGGGATTATGCATGTTAGGCCTTTCAACCTCATATTTCTTTGGTGACCAATCCTTTAGATTTGATATGGGAAAAGAGAATTGGAAGACTTCAATGCACTTTCATAGTTTTAACACCTTTGTGATCAAACATTATAAACTTTCAATCCACAAGTGATATTGTTGTCTGTCTTTTCCTAGGGGATCTCTAACATGTCTAGTTTGAATTTGTATGGTTACAATTCAAAACAAAAAAATTGACAAAACTTATCAAAATTAAGGCATTTTGTTGACTTTAGAGCAAATTCCAAGAAGCTCCAAAAAGGCCTTGGGCATTTAGGGTTGACGAATATACTCCGTAATTTGAAGTTCTACGACGAGCTTCAAATTGTGCTGGCATGGCGTTCTCCGACAAACATGTCGCCGAAGCTGGGGTCAGGCACCCTGATTTCGGATGCAAAACGTACCGGGAATCCACAAGAATGCATCCTTCGCCACCACATTGACAAGCTCCCTTGGATTGCGGCTTCAGGAGTTAGTTTTACATAAACTGTAATTGATTTCATGAGAAGAGATATTACGTGCTGGTGATTTGAGAGCAGTCGACAACGGGCGCCATTGACGCGACTACCTACAGGAGTTCCCAAATTCCGCATACACAAGGTGATGTAGTAGGGTTTTCGAACGCGCTGCGAAAGACGACATATACTTACAATAGGAATTGACATTCCCGGTGGTGGCTGTCGCCAGGGGCCATGGATTTGCGAAGAGTTGCATCGCTGCTGGTGGCGTTCTACTGTGTTACGATGACAAGTTTCGTGTGTGAAGCTGATGCAAGGCTTCGGCAGTTGCGGAGTCGTCGGGTGCCTGCTTATTTYGTGTTTGGAGATTCGTTCGCGGATGTCGGCACCAACAACTTCGTCCCCAATGCAACCGCACTGGCGAATTTCCCACCTTACGGCGAAACTTACTTTCACAAGCCCACGGGACGATTCACCAATGGCCGCAACATCGTGGATTTCTTTGGTAAGGGAAGCCACCAACTTCGAGCATCAATGATCAAACTCGGCAAATGGCATGTATGTTGCAGAGTTCAAAACTGGTGGGAACAGCATGTATCCGAGGTCTGGAACCGCCGGTCTGGCCAGTTTTTTTGAAAATTTCTTCCAATTGAACGGTGTCAGGAAATCTCGAAAGTCCACACAGATCACACACATTCAGGGAATTTGAAGTCACCGACGGCTTGATTGCAAGTAACCTCATGTTTGTTATACTGCCGGATTTCTGTGACAGTGGTGCAGTTTCAGTTGCCTGACTGAAACCTCAGTTCAATTACGGTTACTTTTTAGAGCTTTGAGCACGAAAATGTCATAATATTCGCACTCTGAATTGAAACATCCAATTTCAATGAGTATGATTGCAAAAAGCTTCGGAAATCATGATAGTGTGAGTTGTGTTCGCCTTCTCCGGCCTAATCTCACGAAATAATGGTTCACAAAGGTAATGCTTTGTGATCCAACAAATTGTGTGATAGATGCTGTGATTATCTTGCTTCTTTTTGCAGGATCTCTTTTTTCTGTGGCTTCACCGATTTAAGTCCATTGAGATCAACTTGGGCTTGTGTCTTCGTGCTCAATAGACTTCTCTCAAATGTCACGTACTCCGTAATTTGAATGTTTGTTAGTTCGCCGTTTTCGTCTCTCTCTCTGTCAAGACCTTCACGTGTGACGTGGGTTGGGTATGGACAGCTCGAGAAGTCGAACTCCCCAGTGCACCACCATATCTGCAGCCCAACTCTTCCTTCATCGCTGGTGTCAACTTCGCTTCCGCAGGAAGTGGCGTGCTAAATGACACCAACGTCGATCCTGTAAGAAAACCTTACATCATAATTATATAGTTTATTTTTCAGTCCTAAAAACCATGTTGTCATGTCGTCGTCAAAACCCAAATGGGACCCTGTTCTGGAGAGGTGACAATCAAGAATTGGTATGAAGGGCATGCTTATTTCTCATATGCAATCTTGTTTTTCTTTAGAGCGTTACAATGTTTCGTTTCTGACCCTGGATTGGGCATGATTCAACGGGGTCGAACATGACATGAGGTTATGTCCAGCAAGCTGAGTAAAGCTTTGTTATGAAAATAACATCCCTTCCTCCCAACAGGTTTCGCTTAAACCCTAAATGCTCAGTCGYCCTCTTAGAAGTGGATACTGAATGTTTTGGAGGGTTCACTACATCCATAATTATGATATAACTTACGTTGAGGACGCTTTAAAAAAGATCATCTATTGCATCCCCGGAGAGATTAATTAAACAATGCTCTACTTAAATCAATGTTATAAATGTTTTTCAGTATCAAAGCTATAATGTACTTTGATTTTCTAGAGTTCTAATTTATTATTTTGAGTTGGGGCACTTCGGGGTTGATTTCTGGGGCTGCAGGTGGTGCCGATGAGTGTCCAGGTGGACCAATTYAGAACAGTGAGAGTCTCCTTGCAAAATAAGCTCGGTGCTTGGGGCGCCCACAGATTGATTTCCAAATCCATGTTTCTCGTGCTWAGCGGTTCAAATGACCTCGTGGCCTACCTTGATAATCCCCGCCTTCAAATCCGGATGAATGCTYCTCAATACTTGGATCAAGTTGGGGAGGCCTACCGAACTACTCTCACTGTGAGTTCCACATCTCCCTCARATCCGCTGCTGAGCAACATTTCCACTCATTTTGATCGCCAAGAAATTTRTGGATCTTGTCCACAGTTTGATTGTCAACATCTGTGAGTTTTTAAACCTGTTAAGTAGGGAGAAGCCCATGTTTGGCCTCATGGTTTCTTAAGAAGTTTGGAAGATATAAGGGAGAGGCACCCCATGGCGTCCATGTACCCAATGCCGTCCCTTTCTAGGTCAGGCATTCATTCTAGAACACAAATGTAGCGGTACTGTAGACCGCTTAAGCCATGTACCGCCTACCTACATTTATGTCTTGCAGGTTTGGATGGCATTGGGTACAAGGACGCCATTGGGTGCCTTTCCCTTGTATAAGGATTTTTGACAAAAAATTAATTTATTGAGCCAAAGCAAGCGATGCACATCGTTCAGTCTAATGATAAGAAGATTTCCCCCATTCAAATTATACTTTCCACAACATGGTCAATCAAAATGGTCATTCTAAAGTGATGAATCCTTTGTCCGTCAAGGGTTAAGGATGAGATAGACAACAGGATACATAGTTGAAGTCACAGTAGCAGCAAGCTACGCAAGCTCTGTCCCCACAACTCGCTGAACTTGAGTACGTGCAGGCACTACACTCTCCGCGTCACTTCGTTCACTGAGTTCAGTTGTGGACAAGTTCGTGTCCCTCGCCTTTGAGACAAAGTAAACGTTCATCACAACAAGGTTTGTCAAAAGCCATGACCTCAGGAAGGTAATAATTATATTACGGAGAGTCATGGGTGCTACAGTAGACCTTCAGCGAGTTTGGGGAAGACCTCCAAGATAAACTAAAATGTTGGCCTTGACTGGCAGGATCTCTACAAATCTGGGGCCAGGAAGGCGGTCCTGTTTGGCCTGGCACCACTTGGGTGCTCTCCTTCCGCGAGGGTGGCGAATCCCACCGAACCTGGCGAATGCTTCCCTGCAGGCAACGAACTGGCTCTGGGATTCAATGCACGCGTGAAGMAGTTAGTGGATGCGCTCTACTTGACTCTACCCGACTTCAACATCGTCCTGGCCCAAAGTTATGACCTCGTCCAGTCTATGATTAACGATAAGAAAGCATACGGTGAGCATCCTCGATTATCTTTACCCATCAGTCTTGAAATCTCCTGGTTCTGTAAATCAGTGGTTTGATGATCATAATCGTCGCATTGACAAAATTCTACAAATAATTAAAACACAGTAAGAAATATGAAGGCTTGCAACAAGAAACTAGCACCAACTGAAACTGGAGCAGGTTAGAAATCCTCAAAATGGCGAGCTGAACCTCAAATTTTTACCCAGTCCGAAATTTGGGCTCGCCACTTCAACGTCACATTCTTGWCATTTTCACAAATACGACCAARTGTCCTGGCTTAGATTTTGAAWGCCCACTYAAGACTCTTGGCCCACTGTAGTGCACCAGTTTTAACGAATACGAGGTTGCGCAGGTTTGGACAATGTCAGTGGTGCTTGCTGTGGAGCTGGGTTTCTGAATGCGCAAGTTCGCTGTGGACTGCCTCTGCCCCCGGGTTTGATGGAGATTGAGTCCTCGCTGTGCAAGCGGCCCTCCAAGTACCTGTTCTGGGATATCGTGCACCCCACAGAGCAAGTGGTGAGACTTCTGTTCAAGAGTTTCTGGACTGGTGCACATCCCAATACCACATATCCCATGACCATGAAGGCCTTGGCTTCCTTGTGAGTGTTAACTTAGTGCGAGTCAGTCGTTGAAATGAGTGTGTGCCATCATACAAGAGAATCTAAAAACAAGAAAAAACTAATTTCCTAAAATCATGTAAGCACATTGCTCAAGTTCAAAATAGCAACAACAAGTAACCACGACACATTGTACACGGATTCCATAAGGGGCAAAATGATGGTGTGGAAGTTACAAACTGCATTACTAAATGCTTTTCTGAATGTTGCACGTGCATTCTCGTGCTCACCAGTACTAGCAAACCAAAGAAAAAAATTATATTAACCTGCTGAGGGTTACTGCATGATCTGAGCATCTCGAATTTGGACCTCAATAGTCTTCGTGCTGAATCAGTGATGAAAGAAGTTGATTACGACTTCAATGCTGATTCAGGAGGGGAAATGGTATAATTCTTACAAATATTTAGAACGGATTATTGTTCCACTAGCAATAATCACTAATCTCTTACGCCCTCGATGCAATTTTGATCTTGGATTGAGACAAGGATTCTATTCTATATATTATCTGAATCAAGATTGGTATCTAATTAGATTCTGTTCTCTGAACCAACATTGATAACTAAAACAAGTATCTCGGCACTGATTTAGAACGAAGACCATCGAGGTCATAATCTGAGATAACTAAAGGAAAAAATACGGAATCTAGTTTACCTGGAGGTCATGACCTGCTCAGGAGATTTGATTTCCAACGATACCTGGTGCACTCACACAAGAATACCTGGCATCRACATTGACGCCAATAAAAAAGCCCAAACTTTGAAAACATCCTTCAAACGTAGTCGTCAACAAGAACTRYAGTCTCCGKTGTGAATGTACCATTGTCTGCGTCACCGCCTTCTCCATAAGGTCTAAAAGGTGGGTCTTCGTCATCGTTCCTACTCATGAGGCAATTGTCGGCGGAGTGATCCGGCTCCTCCACCAAGACATCATCAAGAAATACGTCTCTCTCTTTGATCACCTCATCAACGTCTTCCTCTTCTTCATCGCCTACTTCTTCGTCTTCCTCTTCTTCATCAGACCAAGAGTGACAAGTCTTACCTCGTTTCCTCTTTCTAGTTTGCCGGATCATAGATTGTATCTTCCTCAGTTTTCTCCCTTTCAGACCTACCTCAACCTTCAATAAGTTGGACTCTTGTTTGAAATGGTAGGGCGCTCGAAAGCAGAAAACTGAAAGGTCAAAAAACTCTAGAACTTTATCGGTCCTCCTGCAATATTTGGCACAGGGTTCGTCATTCTTGCATCTTGTTTCTAAAAGAAATGAGGACAAAATGTTCATAAATAAAATGATGAATGTCAGCAGAAATTTGCAAATTATTTCAAATCTATAATACAGAAGTTGAGAGAACGTAGTTACTGCATCGTGTTTCTATTTGAGAGAGAGTGTTTTACATCATGGAGAGCTATAGAGAAGAGAAAATGGTAAGGTTAAATTTGTTAAAATTAGCGGATTTCAGGATGCCAAAAATTGTGACATTCGTGACGATATACTCGTATAACTAAGATCGAAGCTAGTACTTCAGCTTTGAGAGTGTAGAACGAAACCTGTATGTTTCGTTCTCTCCAGTCTTGATAACAACCCAACCACGAGCATAAAATCCCTCATAGCCAGGCGCTGCCAACTCAAGGTTGTCGTKATTCACGCTGCTTTCGATCACATACTGCAAGCAAAGACGCACTACTATCAGAACTTGCAAATTTCGAGATACCAACGCCTCGGCCGGTAAATCTAATATGGTAGTAACTTGACAAATAACGTGCACTTGCTTTACCCAGATTGCTTTCAGATTGAAAKTAGAAAAAMTGTGACATKTATCTTTTGTAACACGCAATTCTTCRGTWCAAGAGCCTTGATTGCCTTRGTAGGGRTCACAACAGYCTCTCATTACATTRATGAGTTTAGAAACGCACCACAAARAAGGGGCTCCAGGTCCTACGGCTGTAGACTGACCACAACTCGTCCTTTCCTGGAAAAATGAAGATTTTGTTGTACATCTGCCTGTAACTCGTAACCCTGCAATAAACGCCAATTAAAGAGGAGTAAGATTCTGGATGTGGAACAGGCCCAAATTTGGCCTTAGCGATTCATGTAAGAGCAGTTCATGTAGAGTAAGTCACGTAAGAACTTTCTTTTGTTCAATTTTTATTTTATTTTTTTATCAGAACATGCAGTGCTCCTGTTTTTTTTATCAACACAATGTGATAAAAATTCTGGCCTCATCTGCATTACCTCTTTCACAATATGACCGATCAATTGATTGTTAAAACAAAAAAAGATGAATCTCGTAACCTGATCCAAACCTTCAAGAGATCACAATGTCCTAACCTGTGAGAAAATGCAGTCCAAGAATCCTGAAAATCGACTTCTTCTCGTAGTTCGTACAGCCCGGTTCCCCTCAGAGGATTCCATGTGTCGTCTTCGCCCTGCAGATAAGATGGCACAAGCTCCATGTACTGCCTGCTCAAGAGAAACGTAAAGCTAGTCATCACATTGAAAGGACCAACTTACTTCTCTCATAAGRACACAATTGAGCTTCCAAGTCGGACTAACTAGAAACTGATAAGCCTAAATAACAGTAACACTTACATTTCAATGCAAAGAGGAAGCTTCTTTCCAGTYTTCTGATTCTTGCTGGAGAAACGATCGCCAGTCCTCCTGATTATAAGTGCATACCAGTTTGGCCGTTCGTGTTGGTTATACAAGGCCCATACCTACACACGCGACCACCATTGTCCAACAGGCCCTAAGAAAAAGGAAACTCGCAGAATTAATTCTGCTGATATCCTCCAATTAGATGACATCCATCCCCATYTTCATGACATGCGAGAAACGAACTGTAAAGAATTCATTCTTGACAGCTATTTTAATTCTCTCTGTCACACGTAGATTCCGAGGGCAGTCCAGGAGGGAAGAGTAAGATGTTACATCGTTAGGCTCCATAACCGAGCACTCCTTTTCCAGACAAGGGCCGGGTAGTTGGATTCGTYTGCTAATTTCCCGTACAGAGCTCCAAAGGAGAGGACTCAAAAGATAAGTGATGACCTGTACCTGCATACACACAGGCAGGACCCAAGTCAATGTCATGAAATTGCAAATWKATTTTCAGCAGAATCTCTCAAGCATCACAATATTGTTAACCACATCAGAACAGACCCCTAATTACAAACAGGGCGTGCATCGTTTTCAGATCTGCAGAGCTTAASATTAACCAATGGRAGAAGGCAARAWSGRGGGAAATTGCAGAAGATAACCGGCGGTGATCAATTGTAGCAAAGGAGCAGGGATGTAGGTAGCAGTCGCTCTGTCATGGCAAGGTGGTAGTCTTCCCCCAAAGACACCTCAACCCAATAGCTTAATAATGTTATGCTGCAAGGAAATTGGGACTTACAGTAAAAGCGTTTCCTAAGAGCCTCCATCTGATGGCTGCTTTGAGTGGCTCAAATTCGAGGGCCTCAAGGCTCCGGAGACCACCTTTCTTCTTTCCCCTTGCTGAGATATTGGAGCTTTCCTCGTTCCTGGTCAGAGAACAGCAAGCCCTTGCATCTTGAGTCAAAAAAAACCTAACCAGACTCAACAAGTCAGGTCCYTAACACCAAATGCCAACAGTACTAAGCAAAAAATGACAAGATGCCAAGGCAGTCCTGAATGTGATTGTTGAACTTACAAATCGAATGACGAATAGCCCGTGGAGCATGCTCCTTCTTTTACAAGTATATTTGTATGCTGAGGTTGATATCCCATAATCAACTCCAGCTCAATGTGATTAAGATACCGTAGATTATCTGTTCCTTTTTCCATAACCAATTCTAGCTGACAGCTATTGCCTTCATGGTCGTTGTTTGATAAGACGACCTAATCCCCCAAACCACTGAAAACATCTAATCAGGCTGTATTCCATTTAGTTGTCAAGTGAAAACATACAGGACAAACGCTTTCTTGTGTGAATTGCAATCACCGAAGGATGCTGTATTTATCCCCCTGATAGTTGTTGAGTTCACGAATGTAAGGTAATTCGCATCAAAGAACGAGTAACAAGGTTTTCAGTAAAATTAGACTATTTCAGGAACTGTTAGACAACATTAATAAAGAAAAAACTGATTGATGGATTGTCACATTGATCATTCAGAGAACTCCCTGTATATCATACGGAGACCATGGGATGATCACTGTCACAATAGGGAGACTCCCATCGATAATTGGAGAAATTTTCTTCACGGTGTTATATACAAGTTCCTGAAACGATCTATTTCAATTGAAGACCTTATTGAATGACAGACGTGCTGGAACTACAGAACGTACACAACAACTCTCTTGGCAAAGAGAATGCACCCCAGTCTTCTCTTCAAGTGCAATGGCGTCGTGCAAGCAGCTTTGAACGAAAGTGGAAGGGTGATCTCTCACTCGTGGCAGCCTGGAGGGATGAGGGATATTTGTCCAGTATAACCTCCTCCTCTTCGTGGGTGAGAGCTCAATGGAGTCCAACTCAATAGGCATCAACCCCAGGTACTTTGAAATCTCTTCCCGGTCAATCCAAGTCATTGAAGCTACGTTCTCCACCAGAAACCTACAGCACTCGCACTCCAGCATGGAAATGTCAACTGCCAAGTAAAGCGAATAATCCTTTAATTTATGGTTACTTTGAAAGAATCACATCAGTGGATTGTACCATAACCCATTT
Source organism: Pleurozium schreberi (assembly GCA_006891605.1). Classification (NCBI taxonomy): domain Eukaryota; kingdom Viridiplantae; phylum Streptophyta; class Bryopsida; order Hypnales; family Hylocomiaceae; genus Pleurozium; species Pleurozium schreberi. The sequence goes on along the minus strand of VACF01001525.1, from coordinate 63,536 downwards.
AAATGTTAAATATTATGGTTTACCATCTGGGGTTGAAATCCTTGAGCACTCCAACGAGATCAAAAAATAGTCTACTTCGAGATCCGTGAAGCCTATACATGCCAGTTCATGAGGAAACTAGGTTACAACAATGCTAAGCAAGATTGAAGTACCTTAAGCACTATTTCCATTCCCATTGCCAGAGTTGAAAATCCTGAGCCACTTATTTCTGTCATCTACAGCAATTTATATGTTATACCTCAATATTTTACCAGATCTAAAAGGTTTGGTAGAAAATGGGAATAGGAATCTAAGGATTTTAGTATCCTCAACCTTCTATTCAAGAACATAACTAGGGCTACGATGATTGTGGCAGTATTTTCACAAACAGAGTTGGAATTGTTTTCGGAGATTATACATTGAATGACCTAATGCATTGAATAAAGCTGAGGTCACCAGAGGTCGAAAAATTTGGTGGCACTAGGCGTAAAGGAAAAACGGAAAAAGAACAGACTTTATCTCACCCTTCTTTTTTGCCCAAGCAACTGAGATCTTGGCAAGGGAAGCCACCAACAACAAGATCAATTTCTTCACGAATTGCTGGCTTCGCAAGCCTTCTCACATCTCCAACATGACGCACCTCCGGAAACTTCGCCTTGACAACTTGAATAGCTGGGTCAAACTGATAGGAATATGTTAGTATGTCGTCTCTTGGCAAGGTACAACGACTACGGTAATCGCCAGAAAAATTTACTTGAGTATTTGATCACTAGCCACAAAAAAGAGCTGACTAATAGGGGCTATCAAACCTCCTTGGGGGTTMAAAATGAATTGGGTTTAGAACTAGCATCATGGAGAGAATACTGAAGAAGATGGTAAAAAAGTATAARGAAAGAAGAGAACAGAGAACTGTCAGGAGTCAAAAAGGTATTCTCAATTACAAAATCAGGTATCGCTATTTRCAATAAAGATTTCTCTAGAGGATAWKRWGTACTATGTTYAAGAATGTTGTAAGGTATGAAGWGAAGCACATGGTCACCTTACAAATTTCACAAATGCAAGGCCAGAGTCCCAACCTCCAAAAGTGAGAGAGCAGGAGTATGTACCACTTCCGCGCTGTAGCCTACAAAAGGAATTCCCAGGCGTGTCAAAGCTGCCCAGATGCCGCCRATGCCATCAAAGAGGCTTAGCACCACAAGCTTCCTTCCATTCCAGCCTCCGGCCTTGGTCTTGAACGCCGCTAACCAGTTTCCATCTCCATCCCCTTCAAACGGCTCCTACAACCCTAATCTCACAAGCATTACACTCCAACCTATTTGCCGTGAACACCTCTACAGCGACATCCTAGRATATCCTGCACACTACCGTTGCCTGCAGCMCAGTTGCCAATCCTCCAAACTATGCCATAGTGGAAAAAGTTGGGACCCCAGGTGGAACGAATAAAGAGGAGTGCACGAACGGGCWGACACGCTTCTAAATCCCGGGATTGCAGAATCAGTGTCAAGGTCAGTAGCAAATTCTAAAAACGATGTTTAACACTGCAAAGAACCAGAGCTTCAGTGCACCACCAGAAAGTACTCAACACAAAATCTGCATTGAAGGCTGCACTCCCAGTGTCAACATCCATTCCCAAGGGGGTAGTATCACACTATAAAGTACTGACGACGAAACGAAAATAATCATATGCGTTACATTGGCAAAATTTCACGAATTTAGTAACACCTTCCAACCAGGAACTGACCCAGTTTTGAATTGACTGAATCTGAAGCAATACCCACCATAGATTCTCGAGCTCTCGACACTTCAACATCACCRTTTACAAGCTCTGAATTTGCTATTCAAACAAACAGGATCATACTGACTTAGATTCGAAACGACCACACCCCAAACCTTATGACACTCGCCAATTCGAGGCTGACAATTCTCCCAATTCGCCAAACGACGTGCAAATGCCAAATCACAGCCAAAACCCTGTTCCCGGTCATTCACACCTCGAGCTCAAGAGACGACACCCTCGTACCTCCACTTCCAATGAGCGGGGCGCAATGGTGACTGGAGAATGGGATCCCAACCCCTTCTCCAGGATCTGCAAACTTCGAGCTGCAGTCGGTCGCGGGTGAGACTGCGGATTCTTCTCCAAACTCCATTGCCGCAAGAGGGGGTGCTGGGGCGGAGGGACTTTGCTTAGGGACGACTCGTTCTGCTTCACGCGCAGGGCTTCTCGTTTCAGGTCCTTGATCTTACTTATTAGGTCTTCCATCAGGGCGATCACAGCCTTCTTCGATTTGTTTCCAAATCCGATCCTCAAAATCTTATCTCCAAATTCTAAACTTCTACCCAAATCTTCGAATCTGGTTGCCCGAATTGCCTCCAAGCTTGGAGCAACAGTCGCACATTCTCACACTCCATTGTGAGTCCTCCACACACACACTCTCTCTCTCTTTCTTTCGAATGCACCCACGTAATTCCAAGGTATCAGAAAGCAGCAATACGCATGAACTTTCAGTAGCAAAGGAGTAACTTAGAAAGGGAAAGGGAAGGGGCTGGCGGAGAGGGAGAAAGGGAGCGACACGAAGGGACAAAACTGCCAAGTCTTTTGAGAACTTCCGTCCGTTTCCTGGGCTGGGGAACCCAACGGCTGGCGCAATTAAGTTAAAGGTGAGTTAACCCTTGAACGCAGCTGCGGACGTTTTGTGTCCTTTGGATGACNGAATTGACTGAATCTGAAGCAATACCCACCATAGATTCTCGAGCTCTCGACACTTCAACATCACCGTTTACAAGCTCTGAATTTGCTATTCAAACAAACAGGATCATACTGACTTAGATTCGAAACGACCACACCCCAAACCTTATGACACTCGCCAATTCGAGGCTGACAATTCTCCCAATTCGCCAAACGACGTGCAAATGCCAAATCACAGCCAAAACCCTGTTCCCGGTCATTCACACCTCGAGCTCAAGAGACGACACCCTCGTACCTCCACTTCCAATGAGCGGGGCGCAATGGTGACTGGAGAATGGGATCCCAACCCCTTCTCCAGGATCTGCAAACTTCGAGCTGCAGTCGGTCGCGGGTGAGACTGCGGATTCTTCTCCAAACTCCATTGCCGCAAGAGGGGGTGCTGGGGCGGAGGGACTTTGCTTAGGGACGACTCGTTCTGCTTCACGCGCAGGGCTTCTCGTTTCAGGTCCTTGATCTTACTTATTAGGTCTTCCATCAGGGCGATCACAGCCTTCTTCGATTTGTTTCCAAATCCGATCCTCAAAATCTTATCTCCAAATTCTAAACTTCTACCCAAATCTTCGAATCTGGTTGCCCGAATTGCCTCCAAGCTTGGAGCAACAGTCGCACATTCTCACACTCCATTGTGAGTCCTCCACACACACACTCTCTCTCTCTTTCTTTCGAATGCACCCACGTAATTCCAAGGTATCAGAAAGCAGCAATACGCATGAACTTTCAGTAGCAAAGGAGTAACTTAGAAAGGGAAAGGGAAGGGGCTGGCGGAGAGGGAGAAAGGGAGCGACACGAAGGGACAAAACTGCCAAGTCTTTTGAGAACTTCCGTCCGTTTCCTGGGCTGGGGAACCCAACGGCTGGCGCAATTAAGTTAAAGGTGAGTTAACCCTTGAACGCAGCTGCGGACGTTTTGTGTCCTTTGGATGACAAAAAACTCATCTGCTCATTCAGTTGATACTCGCAAATTTTCATCCGTTCTTTTGGTGAAAGTGACCACACATATGTCAATCATCATGGAGAGTCAAATTTAGTGTCTCTAATTTCTTCCATATTTTTAGGTTGCCCTAATTTTATGAAGATAGTAAAAACTTTCACATGAAAGTGTTTTGTGCCATGCTACCCTTCTCGCAATTTTTGAATGGGTAGCATTGGGGATTGGTTTGTACACTTTTTCCAAAGCTAATCATGTGCGTGAATAGTGTTTTTCTCCTTAGTCAAGCACTACATATTGCATCTATCCTTTCCCCACAGCAATAGGTTCGCCCTTTAAGGGTTAACCCATCATCTTTTGGTCTTTGTTAGAAATTTGCCACCTTTTGATAAGGGAGAAGAGAACAAGCACCCATTACATTAGATGTTTTTTGGACCATTTAGAAGACTGCGAATTCCCGGGATGTGGGAACGCATTGAGAACTTTGGGAACTCTGCCACGTAGGCACTTTGACATGGCACAAAGACTGCCACATCAGATAATACTATTTAATTAATTATTTTAATTGATTATTTTTTTTTTAAATTAATTGGTTTTCAATTTCTTTATACTTTCTAAGATTTTTTTATTTTTTTATTTTTTTTAAATTCAAAATTTCAGACCAATCGTCGTTGGTTCCTTGCATAGGGAACAACCCTGAAACAGTCTTTTGCAGGGCTGAAAAAACATCTAATGCTCTCAACAAATGATTTGTTAGTAGGAGTGCCATGTAGGTTAAATTCATCACCTTTGGTTGGTTAGAGGTTGCATTTCGATTCCCTTTGCAGGGTCAAATTGCTATAAAGTCTCTAGAGTGTGGTGTCTAAAGATTCTTTTGCTTTGGGGTGTTCAAACTAGCCCTTCAATTGTTGTCAATCAAGTTGTAGAAAGCCAATTTCTTGTACCACATCAAATTTAATTTGGGACAAGTATACTTGGAAACCCCAAATTTATCTCGGAAAAAGAGGGTATATATTTTTGTTTATTGTACTTGTGTCAATTAAAAATTTAAAGAGAGGAGTATGTTAAGTCAGTCCAAGTTTTGAGGGGTGGTCAAAAAAACTATGAGAAAAAATAAAAGGCAGATGCCACCAAGGGGGGAAAAGCGCTATCAAGTGAAAAAAATTCGTTTCTTTCGCCAATCAACAACTAAAGGAAATTGGTTTGAGGTCTATTCATTTACTCATCATTGCACCTACTATAATGAGAAGGATGTAATCCTTGTGAACCATACTAAGAAAGATGGAATTCCTCTAGACAAGGTTATTTTTGAAATTTCAATTATAAAATGSTAAAACATATTGTATATTTTGGATCCTAACTATATTTTACTATTAGAGGCATCTTTATTTACAAAGCTCAAGTTACAAGACCCATTTTAAGGCCAAGTTTTATGTTCAAATTTGGTGCAATAAAAGTAATTATACATAGGACTACTTGGAAGTTCGTAGAGTAAAGCTTATGGTCAACACTCTGAACCCCAACTCTTGTGAATCACATGTACATATCTTTCAAAAAATTTAGATTTGAAAATTRCTAAATTGTTTTAAGAGATTAAAAAACCTTATAAACTCCTATTTAAGAATGAAGGATTTTTAGATTGAGAAAGGATAATTCAATTGATCACATTGTGAACAACGTTAACRTTAACGTTATTCAAATGAGGCCATTACACATGATTGTCAAAAAATAAATCAAATTGAATAAAAGAAGAAGTCCACAAATGACTCATCCAAACATTCTCAAAAAAAATGCGGGCCAACTTGGACATCTTATTCTATTAGGAATTTATGCATTTTTCCCTAAAAATTGTATGGACAGTATTTAGGTGTAACTACATTATTAGTGGAGAAAATCATTGGAATTTGGATTAGTCGAGATTTCAACAAGTGCTAAATCTGAGATGAAAAAGAAACATCAACTAGTTTTCAATGAAAATCCACGTTTATTAGTTCGTTGATTCTCTTAAAAAATAAGAAGAATCGTGAAGAATCAAGTTTTCACAAACCCAATCTCCCATCTTCACACCAATATTAATTGGACTTGCACATAAAACTCCAAAGCAAAAATTTAGAAGAATCGTAAGGTAACTGGTCCAGAAATCGCCCACCTAAGAGCTGAAACTGAGTTTGGGGGAGGCAAAGCTTCTTGAAATAAATTTCAGTAAATTTTCCTTGAAAGACGAGTGAAATTGTGATCTAATGCAAGTCATTTCATATTTTTTGAAGCTTTGTGGAATTAGTTATAAAAATTTGAAGTTGAAATGGCATAGGGCTCTAAATTTGCCCGCCTCCTAAAATGTACATTATTTGTACATGGCTAAAGGCTATGAAAAAACACATGTTCACATACTCGAGCACATATTGTATATTTGAGGACGTGGGCAGTTTTNGGTAACTGGTCCAGAAATCGCCCACCTAAGAGCTGAAACTGAGTTTGGGGGAGGCAAAGCTTCTTGAAATAAATTTCAGTAAATTTTCCTTGAAAGACGAGTGAAATTGTGATCTAATGCAAGTCATTTCATATTTTTTGAAGCTTTGTGGAATTAGTTATAAAAATTTGAAGTTGAAATGGCATAGGGCTCTAAATTTGCCCGCCTCCTAAAATGTACATTATTTGTACATGGCTAAAGGCTATGAAAAAACACATGTTCACATACTCGAGCACATATTGTATATTTGAGGACGTGGGCAGTTTTGGAGCTTGTACAATTTTAGAGCCTATTACCGTAATCCCTAAATGGTTTTGACTATGTTTTCACCAAAAATGCTCCAAAACTGCCATTTCTGATACAAGTACTATATTTTAGAAAAAAAATATTTTTTTTACTCATGTAACCGTAGGATCTCGTAGTATGCTTGTTTGAAAAGATGTAGAAAAAACTTCCAAATTTTCCACAATGTAGATTGCAAGATATTAGCGTTTGAATTAACAAAAATCATTTTTTTGACCGAGCAGCTATACTTCACAAGGTCACATTCGTATGAAAAAATGTCCAAAATGGTGGTTACTCTTTGGATTCATTCTTCAAGGCAAGTTGGCTACATTCTTGAAAACTTTCAAATCATTTGGAATTGTGCAACATAGAGGAAAAACATTGTAAGTAGAAAGAAGTAGAAAATGACTCAAAAAACTAAATTGTAAACAATTTACTTATGAAATTGAAGAATGCCAATCCCAATGGTTAAAATGTTTTAATCAACAATTTATACCAACTGTTTTTATTTTTTTCCGAAAATATTAAAAATTGAATTAAATAATGGATTTCAAACTTTTTGTAGAGTAGAGATTCTAAAACTACCCGCTAACTACCCCAAACTAAAACTCCTCATAACTTTTGACTCAAAGATCAAAATAAAATGATTCAAAGCTTTCCACTTAGGTATAAATTTAAGGAACCAATTTCAAATTTTTATTTCAAAAAAAGGTAATATTTTAAGAAGTTTTTTTGTTGCCCAGGTTGCCTGCCAAGCTATGAAAACTACATATCATACAACAACTTTTTAACCATGCAGTCAAAAGTCATGAAAATTGTTGGGCCTTAAAGGTACTCCTTGGAAAAATGTTGTTTGAAGATTTCAAAGAAAAATAAATAAACTCCATTTATAGTGAGCTGCCCAAAATCGCTATGTTGCCTAAAAATAGAGTTTGAGCATTTAGGGGTTAACCCTTGAACGACGCGGAGGACGTTTATTGTCCTTTGGATGACAAAAATCTCATCTGGTGAGTGGACACTCACTAATTTTCATCCGTCCTTTTTTTGAAAGTGACCACATATATGTCAATCATCATGAGAAGTCAAATTTAGTGTGTTTAATTGCTTCCATATTTTTAGGTAGCCCTAATTCTATGAAGATAGTAAAGATTTTCACATGAAAGTGTTTTGTGCCACGGAACCCTCCTCGTAATTTTTGAATGGGTAGCATGAGGTATTGGTTTGAACAATTTATCCAAAGCTAAACATGTGCATGAAGAGTGTTTTTTCCCTCGGTGAAGCACTACATATCGCACCCGACCTTTGCCAGCGGTGATAGGTCCGTCCTTTAAGGGTTAATGTGGTTTGAAAATCATTTTTAGGAGTCACCAAATGACGGCTGATAACCATAAAAAAACAACCCAGGTGAAACCATCAAAATCAAACAAGTACAAACGTGTTTGATGAAAAACGAATTCTACCCAACATTCATGACAAGTTGAACTTTGTTGGTTGTCGCCACTCTTCCAAAAAGTTTTAAAATACTTCTCCATAAAGAACACTCATGATTTCAACCGTGTTGCTTTTTCTGCTGCTATTCCAGCCCTGCAGTTCGGTGCCAGGGACTATTGTTTACTCATTTTTCCAGTACAATAGTACCAGGGATCACCATCAGTCTGAACAGAACAGCACAGCATTTCAGCTCTCCAAGTCAAGTACACCAACCCCATCTGGATTTCTGCACTCTGACAGCACACTTTGTAACGGAAGCAGCACAAACTTCGAACTAATCTGGGAGCGTTTTTCATGATTATCAAGGTTCCCGGGATCTGCGTCAACAAGACGCAGTTCATGCCGACATGTGAAGCTAGTGTCAAAACACTCTGCAGGCCAAGAAATCTAAACTTCCTGTTCTTCAGCAGCCTCTGARAAAACCAAGAGTGTAGACATCACTCAGGCAACTAACCTTCCTAAAATTGGGCATCCAAACTCCAAACTCCGAAAAACTAAGAGCGCATGACTGCTTGCAGCTCTTTCTTGGAGCTATTTCAAAGGGGAGATCGACGAGATTGAATGCCAGAGGTTGGCAAGGAACTTGGACTACCACACTACGACGATGAACCGACTGGTCGCTTCTTTCCACTCGAACGTGACAAATCCTCCAACAGGTTCAAATCAGGGACTGGGAAGAATCTCATACCAAAGTTAGTAGGAAGGAAATGTAGAACATGGGCGAATTGATACATTGTGTGTGTGTGTATCAAAGGAGATACCATCGAGCAACGCGTAATCCTGTTAAGAGGGAYGAAATGGCGAGGAAGAGGAAGGCACCGAATCCGAGAGCGATGGAGATGCGAGCTTGCGTACAGTACCCGCCGGCTTGCGAGCATTCGAATTGCCCGTGGATGAGTGCGTTTCCCGATTGGAGAAGCTGCGCCATGGCAATGCCTGCGGAGTTTGCAGAAAACAAAAGGTACGCRAAGCCTTGGTCGTGTCCGAAGTCGAACCACACTTGGAAAGTCTCGGGTAACAGAAGACTGCCCTTCACGTAGGTGTACACGGCCAGCCACGTCTCCACAAAGGAGTACACRCAGATGATCGCATTCACGGCCAACACGTACCTGCCCCCAAAACAAAAACCACGCAATAGCTCTTCAAACAACCAGAATCGTTCTATTGGGCTGGTCAGATTGGTCAAGTCAGATCCACACTCGTCCTCGTTTTCTGAGCGCTTGACTGTGGCACTCTTAACACGCCATGGCTGTAGAGAAGCACAAAGACGTGCAAGCAGTTTAGGCTTACCATCAGTACAAGGATTTKWAAAAASGGAGGGATTTTAARTTATGAAAGAGGCCATMGTATGTATGGGGCTTACCGATAGGGATCGAAGTCGTGCCAGGCCACTTTTTGATCCGTGCCTCGTATTCGGTGTTTGTTGGTTCCCATTACCAGCACGGCGGCCAGCGAAAATCCAAACGTGATGGCTCGGAAGRGCAGAAGCAGCGCATTCGTGCGCCGCCGCTTCTCCAGAGCGGTTTTCCCATAGAAATGGACGTCCGTGGAGGAATTCAGGGCGCTAGAATCGTTTCCAACAGCGCCGTTCTCCATCGCTCTTTCAAACCGACCTCCTACAACCAAWCACCACCAAAAGAATGCCGCTTCTCACCGACTCCCAACTCCCGACCGACCGACCACTTCGCTGCATTCACAAAAAGAGAGTTTGTAAGCACTATACACACATGACGGCAAGAGCGCCGCCAACAATTCATAACCTAATCTGGTTCYAACATCAACATTTCACAATCCTGAAGAAGACGACGAACACCCCAGTTCCAAAACCCCACAGGAACCTCGAGAATATACACCGATTAATTTCCATTACCGCAACCAGATCCAATGCTGAAACGAGCTCAAGCTCCCAATCACTAAACCAAAAATCATGGCGCCTCACCAAAACTACAAAACCACGAAACGAATCTCCACTGTACAGAACATGGATCATTCCCGGCCACTCTTCCAGAACTGGTTTCCACTCCACGCACCAAAGGGAAAACAATACCTTACCGAGTGAGATGGATCCCCACCTGGCACGCAATCACTTAGTTGCACGTTGAGCTGCCACTGAAGACAGTTACTACTACTACCGCGACGATGTGTAAGTAGCAGATATTTAGTGACGAAAAAGCGTTGCTCTCTTCGAAGGTGGATAATAAAGCCCAGCCGAGGGGCGAGAGAAAAAGGACGCAATAGCACGACAGGAGATGGAGGCCCTGCTCCTGAAGACGGTGGAGCCACTCAGCAGSTCCAGCTCAAACGTAGTCGAAGGCGACGGATGCGGAGAGAAGCTCGACTTCAGTTGCAGACCCCGCCATCGCCAGATGGTAATAATATGTTTATTAAATTACAGTAGTCCGCCGGAATCTGGACAGCCAGTGGAAAAAGTCTTGGGGTGGGGGTGGTTGTAGTTTTCTTTTTTCTTTTGGCATATACTGAAATTCTCTAACAGAGACAACGACCGCAAGTGAGCCACGCCTTCAGATTCTAGATTCCTCCCTCCCCGGAACACATTCCTTTTCCAGATTCGCTGTTTTCATCACGCACTCACTCACAAGAAACTGTAACTGGAAAGTGGGAATGCAATCCCAGAGGAAGGAAGGGAAAGGCAAAGGGAACTACAGTACAGTAGCAAGCGCATGAGACTTCAGGACATCTTCCTTTTCCAGATTCGCTGGTCATCACGCACTCACATGAAAATGTCACTTCAACCTATGAATTGAATTGAATCGCCCAAAAGGAAGGAAGAAAGGAAGGAACTACGTTAGGCAAAGGCAAGCAAACGCGGCATGTGCGCCCACACCTACGACGGAGCGCTGCTCCTGACGTCCGTCTCATGCGCTTCCACCGGCCCTCGTGAACTCCGCGGCCACCATGAATGCCATCCATTGTTGGATTTAGAAACATTCTTTTTTTCTTTCTTTTAAATGAGTCAAATGCAAAATGAGTCCATTGCAACTGAAAGGACCAATTCAAAGAACATTGGACCAGGCACAGATGACAAGCGTCCAGCGAAAACAAGCAACACGATTTAAGCTTAGAAAAGTTTTTTTTTTTTTTTTTTTTTTGAAACAAATGAACAATTCCCATCGATAAATGAAAATAGTACATAGAACCAGACGACAAGTCCTCAGCGGAGAAATTTTTACATTTTCAAGACAGCTAAGAGGACCAAAATAAGACCCCAACAACTAACCAAAAAGAGCCATCCACGCAAGTTTGCAGGAGATGAATCACCATCAGGAGAGGAGATGCCACAAGCCTCTCACTAAGCAACAAAACTCTGGCAAAGTGCAACAAAACTAGGAGCCCATTCATCTTGAACAAACTGCAACAATAGAGGTGCAATTTAAGCAAGCTTACAAAAGTTTGATTCAACGGGTCCCATCTTGCAATTGAACGTGTGTCAATCTGTGTTTCAGAAAAAAGTTAGAAAATCTGTGACAAATGAATTCCACTCTGGTTTTCTCCAAAAACTCAAAAAAATAAATTCCAAAACTAAATAAACTTTGATAAATGGCCCCACTCTCTCTCTCTCTCACTGAGTGTTGGATTAACATCTGAGTGTTAGATGTGTCGGGGCTCCGTGGGTTGTGGATATTCGCTGCACACGATTCATCAATGTTTCTTGTGCATGGTTTTATTATAGAGATTTCTGGGTTTAAACAGCCTTCAATTGCAGTGAAATCGTTAAAGTAGTTGTCTGCGGTGCTATATTTGCAATGGGAATTGGGAAATGTTCATTCTGTGAGGTGCTAAATCTGGGTACTATTTTGTCGAAATATGGTAATCAGTCGTCAGAGACTCCTTTTTCTAAATACATTTCGGCTGGTGGCGGTAAGGAAATGCAGTGCAGTCATGCACCAAGATTTTCGGGGCCGGGTGATTTGTTTGATTTTTGTTTCCTACAAAAAAAGCTTATCTTAGAATCAAGTTCGACCCAGTCCTCTACAGTAACTTCTTATCATTTGTGGGGCAGGATTAGTCTATTTCTTCGGCACGGTGGTGCTAACTTACTGGAGAACCTTCTGACAAAGCTTCAGGATAACCCGCCTGCAAATGGGAATTCATCATGCAGGTTGTCAGCCAAGCAAGTTGCAGGGTGCAATTAAGGCTACAGTATTGGCTTTTATGCTATAGTAAGTTAAGCCCATCACACGTGGGAATAAGGCTGAGGAGGCACCAGTACACTAATGATGGTAAATAGTGTTATCTACACTAATTGATTAAAAATAGCCTTAAGTTTTTACTCTTAATGAATATTTTTACCAACTATAGGTACAAAGTTTTCCCAACTATAGTGCTACTAGGATCCATGCACTCAATAAAAATATTCAAGAAGAGTAAAAACTTATAGCATTTCTAAAATAGTTAGTATGGATAACACTATTTACCATCATTAGTGTAATCGATTATTTAAGCGATTTATGAGGTGGTGGGAATTTTTCTCCAGTAGGAAATATGGTAGAACCACCCACATTAGATGTTTTTTGGACCATTTAGAAGACTACGAGTTCCCGGAATATGGGAACGCATTGGGAACTCTAGGAACTTTGCCACGCAGGCATTCTGACGTGGCAGAGAGACTGCCGCATTGGATAATATTAATTGATTAATTTTTATAATTAATTATTAAATATTTAAAAAATAATTTTTTGAATTTTCTTTTTTTAAATTAGTTTTCAGTTTCTTTATACTTTCTAGGATTTTTGATATTTTGATTTTTTTTTTAATTCAAAATTTCAGACAATTCTTAGATTGCAGGGAACTCACAAATTGCGCCACAACAAATGAATGTTGTAGCAATAGTCTATCGTGGCCACATCATTTTTTATTGAATTATTTTTAACTTTTTTAGTATCAAATTTTTTGAAATTATTTATTATTTATTTTTCTTACGGCRGCCAGTTGCTCACTCACTGCATTAAAAATAGGCCTAAAGCAGTCCTCTTCTTGCCTCAAAAATCATATAATGGTTGCCTCTTTTACATGTATTGGTGGGTGAGTGTATTCACCAATACTATACTAAATAGTGAAATCAGGTTGCCTCTCATCGATTTCTCGACATTCCACACTATTTAAATATTTATTTTTATTGTATAAGAATGCACTACTTTTGAATTAATTACAGATGTAGTTCGATTTCATGAACCTCCATGTATACAAATGGAAGTATTTGTAGAAATATTTGTTGACTTTGATGGCTTATAGAGTAATTTTATTGAAATAAGGCAACCTAATTTCAACTATTTAGTGTAGAATTTAGAATGCACTTTTATGTTCTTTTTGTAGTGTAAAATACATTGATATTGGTGGAATTCATTCTCCTACGTCCACGCTCATTGATGATTGGTGGAACTCTTTTTGTCCTTTGGTACATTTTCTATTCATTGGACTCATATGTAAGGGCCTCTTGCCATGCTCTATTGGTGGACAAWGTTCACCAAGAGATCTATATATAGGGTCTAAGTGAGCAATCGCACTATGGTGTGGCCCTAGTGGATGGGAAGGGATACAACAAGAGTTTTACACATATTGGATTCCCTCATTCAAGGAGTAGTTTTCCATATGCTGTCCGAGTTGCCTAAAAAGTTGAAGGCAGCATAACTTTAGATCCGGGCACCTAATTGAAAAAAAATTATATGCAACTACCTAAGATAACTTGCATACGTTCATCAGTCATACGATTATTTAGGAGTTAATCTCAATCAATGGGGTTGTTTGATGAAACATGAAATCTTTCTCTTTTATTCATCCACTCTGTCAAGGCAATTGCTGGATCTCTTCTTGTCTTCTAGAGCTTTTTCTTAACCCCTAAAGAACCAAGTGTCTGTTCAATGTACGCAATAAATCTCGGGTAGGTTCCTATGAAGTCATTTTTGGTCGGATGCTCATGAAATTTGGATACAATATGTATCTATATATCCCTTTTCTAAAAATCAATTTTTTTTCCAATCGGGTCTTTGGATTCAAAGTTATGTTGCCCTGAACTTTTTGGGCAGCTCGGACAACTTCGGGTAGCATGTGCAAAACTCTTCCTATGATTTTGAAATTTGGCATGTGTGTAGCTTACATGATAAAAGATGAAAATGTAAAAAAAAATAAAAACATGTTTAATGTAATAATCTCATTCTAGAAGGAGTTAAAGTTTCCAGGCCCTGTTAAGCAAGGTTGGAAAAAAACTTTTTCACCTAGCTTCGGATGTTATAATCTTTCAAACTATGCAGTCAAAGTTTCTTGAAATTTTTTCCACACATTCCCAGAGAAGTCAAAGTACAAATTTGTATAGTTGAATTTTGAAATAAAACATTTTTTTTTCATTTCTTTCATGCTGCCCTAAAACGTGACCATTTTTGACCATTTTTGCCCAAAATGTGCCTCGGTCCTCTACGGGTTAAATTAGCATGCAAGGAGGCCCTAATTTATAAGCCTTCCGGGGATTGACGAGCAAGTTGGATTCTATAAGTCCCCATCAATGATCGGAAAAAACCAGCAGTTAGTTCAAAGTTAGCCGGTGGATTTGGGAAAAATCCCGGTTGCAATTTGAAAACATCGGCAAAAAAATCAGTGGAAAAATCTATAAAATTTCTATTCCAAGTATAAAATAGAGAAAATACTCGGACATTGTGCTTGAAAAAACGGTTCAATTTGGAAATTAAAGGAAGTTAGCTAGTAAAACTCAAAAAGTTTCCCTAACACTGGTTCCCATGTCCTCTTGCCATGTACATCAGTCCGGTGGAAAAAGCACTAGAAGACAAGAAGTGACCACCGATTGTCTTGCCGGCCTTGGTGAGCGGAGAAGTCGAGTTGCAAGCTTCACCAATATTGGTGGACAAGCCCATTGGTGGAGACTGGTGGAGATTGTTCAACTTGAAGGAAATCACTACGTGTGGCATTTTTACTCAATCTCTCTCCACCCACCCGGTCCACATAGCAGGACAATTACTTGTTTGACACTATAGCTTCCCTGGGGAACTTGCACCGGCCCGACTCACATAACATTCTTAACTTTCATGGGGGGGGTCTCTTTTGCTCCTCAAAATCTGCCCCCCCCCCCAGCAACCAATGAGCATGTCCAAGTCTGACAGCCCATTCTCTCCCAACCACGCCAGCCAATGAAATTGCTTCACCCAGCCAATGGGGGAGGGTACACACCCAGTTAAGAATGTTATGTCACATGGCAAGAGACCCAAAGTTAGTGCAGTTTTTTGTAAACCATTGCCGGAAAATGCGCCGTTCATTACCCGGAAGGATTCTATGGATTAATTAGGGTTTCATGACTGTAATGCCCGATTACTCAGGCAAAATTGCCTAATCGGGCATTACGAATTTTTCATCCAAATTTTTTTTAGTAATCCTAAGTTTTACATTTCCCGGCAGTGATTTATGCCGAGCCAATGACCCTCGTAGTTGGCCCTTTTTGCACGCAATGCCCTCCTTCTCGGGCATTGCCCTATAAATCAGGTTCAGTTCTTTAAGACTGATTCTGATTCCTCTCCCCCTCACTGGTGTCACTTCTAACAAGATTATTAGGGTAGCCATGCACGTGTTTCTCATGCGTGCAATAATAGACTGACTCTTCCTCCTGTTTCCATGAAGTGGACAGTATTGGCTGGCCATTCCCCGGAATGCTGGCCATGACATCAGCCAGCCGCGCCTCATGCAACCAGCTTTGAAGGGTGAACAAACGTGGAATTTAGGGCCTCCATGCATCCACCCCGAATTCCGTGGATGAATAGTTGCACTACTGTGTTGTACAATTAGATTCTCTGTCATTCATCGGACGCAAAACGTCCGCCACGTCGTTCAAGGGTTAACCACTACTAGAGCATTGCCCATGTGCCATCAAAACCAAGCATAATATGGAAATTGTCCATGTGTTTCAAGAAGAAAAAAAATACCAATCAACAATAAGAGCAATCCCACCGTAACACATCGGCAAAATCTAGATATGTCTCATTTATGTGTTTCCGTTGCTTTCCATCCACCACTGACTTCATGAGAGGTTCGTCAAATTTGTTAACCGTGTCCTTTGGAGAAAAACTATGGTATTGACTCTGGTTTTGAAATCAATGTTTCATAATCCCATCTACAACCACATTTACATTGCACAATAGGGTTAGGGTTGGAGTGTAGATGTGAGGTCCAACTGGTGAATGAATTAACCTATGACAAAGCCTCACAGTTATACTGTTCTTSTTCCCAACACGTTTTAGGTCCGACATTGTTTAAATGTGGATGAAAAGCAATAAAGGCCCTACATAGTATTCTCCTCACGCTCAATCCTTATGTGTCAAGTGATGGCCCTTGAAATCACTAGTCATCCTAAGTTTAGTTGTTTTATCCTTTATTCTACTTGATGAGTCGTCTTTCTACTATTTATGGTTTATGTTTGGTGAGCAACAGTGAGGGACAAGGAAATTGAGGGCCCTTCAAAATTAGATGAAAAATTTGAGCATGCCAAGTTGGGTGTGTGACGGTGGCCATGCTCTAACATTGTGAACAAGTAACTTATTGCTAAAGGGGATTTCTTTTGGCTCCCCGAAAATGCAGAAGCCCCCACCATTGCAACTTCCCAATCCACCAAAAAAATTGAAATTCTTGCGAGTCTCAATTGACATGGTACTCATAACTAATGAGTCCACGCATAGCACTTTTGAGTAGAATCTCTCTAAAGCAATAGGATTGGGACTAGTTTGACACATTGCTTTAGAGAGGTTATTACATTATGGAGATTAAACCTTTTAGGATGTGGTGACCATGTCCAGGCCTTGGTTTCCAGTATTTCACATTTCCGTGATAGTTTCCTTATATATTGGGCAAAAGGGGTAGAAACTATGCCTAGGTAAAGAACATGTTCTATGTATTCACAGTAAATACTACCTCTTTCCTATACAAGAACATATTTTGCTTGGAAATTATGCATAAATCTTTGGCTACGAACAAAAGCAGTCAGGAATGGTTACTCTACGTGCTCCACAATGCAATAGAGGGTGTCTAATAGTAGACATGCTTGTCTTGAATTCTTCAATCTACTTTGGTCCTTGAGTTTATGATGTATTTTACTATAAGATATTGGGATTTTGAAAAAGAAGAAATTTCATCCACTTTCATAGGTATTTCTAATTCACATGTGTGGTACGCCCAATTGAAAACTAACAATGCTTTTCGAGAGTATAATGAACCCTCTAGAAAATGGGAATTATAAACAAAGTGCRAGAAAATTTACAAATCCAAAATTATTGGTATTCCAGATTAAACTGTAACTATCCATTAGGAAGTTTTTTGGTTAGATAATGATGGAAATTTTGGAAGTTCATGGTAAAAAATTTGAAAAGTGAAATTTGGAGAAAACAAAAGGAAAATTCTAGGGGAAGAATAGGGGTTTTCAAATTAAAATTATTTTAAGCAAGATTTGATAAAGTAATTAAAATTGGGCAAGTGGTAAAATGGTGATAAAATACAACAAAGTAGAAAATGTTATTAGAATTGTATAGGAAACCAAGAAGAGAATAACCCCAAAAAATACTAAACCAAAATAAAAACAAAATACTATGAGTAAGATTATGTTCAATGTAGAACTTTAGACTTACTTTTGGCATATTAGAATAACTTTTTTCAAAAAATTTAGACTCAAAAAGGTTGGAAAATCACTTTAACTTTCATATTCAAAAATATTTTTGAGATTTAAATCTTTCAATCAAAAGTTATGGCAATCATAACTCATTTTCATTCCAAATAGTATACAGTGTTGGAATAAAAATTAGGTAAAACCTAACCACTCACAAATTGGAGCAGGTTAACTCTAACCACTTAYGACTTCTGTTCAATATGGACTACCAAAAAAGAAAATTTCTAACCGGTCATGAAATATGAGCCAACTTAAACCCTAGAGGACCAAAGTTCCCTTGGGAGATACTTGGGATTTTGGGTAGTCTCATGTGACCTCAATTTTTGACATGATTTTTTGCATTTTTTTTGAAAGATAGAGAATCATGTTAGCTTTCTAAAAATGTAATTATTATTTTAATTGGTTCCTGGAATCAAAAGTTATGTCACCCTAAGTCCAAAAAGTTGTTCTTGTTTTTTTTTAGTTATTAATTTTTTTCTCAGAGATTTATGTTTTGTCTACATGTGAAGCTTTGATTCAATTTTTTTTTTTTTTTTTTTCCCAAAACAAATGGAAGAACCATTGCGCATTGAAAGAGAGAGCACGACAATGAAGTCCACAAACTAGACAAAGGAGCAGAGTGACACAAGATCTAATTCAATCTACATGGACTAATAATGACAAAATTATAGACAATTTTGTTTTCTGGGCAATCTAAGCATCTTCTAGAAAAAAAATTATTTAATCAATTTCTAAATGCAATTTTTGCACTTTTTCACAATTACTTTCTTGACAAGGTTAATTTTGTTTGCAAGAACAATTCTACTGTTGGGATGATGGTGTTTCAATTTCATTTCATGCTATTAACAATTTAGTGTTTTGTTCAATCTTGGACCTACTTCTACTTAACCCCTAAAAGCTCAAGGGGGTTGAGCAAAACACAAGTGTGTTAAAAAATATAAGTTCTATAACTCTTTTGAAGTTTGCATCAAAGAAGATAATGTAAAGCACAAAAAATAGAAAATATTTGTGTAGTCAAAATTATAAAAGTAATTTTAGATACTCTCCAAATTAATTTTAAAGATATAACTTAAAAAATACACCAAAAAATACAATTTCTATCTTTAGAATTTGATTTTTTTTTATTGGCCAAAATTGTGGTTTCTGTTCATTTGTAAGAAAAAAAGATAGATCTAGTGATGAGAACACCAACACTTTCCCCAAATAATAAGTTTTCAATATTAAGCAAATTCTAAAGACTTTGTGCTATTTCACTTATAGTTTTTGTTTGACCGTAGCGATCTTAGTTTTGAATATAAATGTTGAAAGAGAGCCCAAACTTCTTTTTTTTTTTAAATTTGAAAAAAGGATTTTTCCCGCYCAAATATTTTGCCCAAGGTCGGGTAGCGACCAAAAAATGGTCGCCTCGGCGTTTATGGGTTTATAGTTTTTTAATGAATGAAAACCAAGTGCTTTTGTTTTGAAACCTTTTTTCTCCAAATCTCAACTCAAATGTTCCAACATAAAAAAATTTAATTTCAAAGTCCATAGTGCAAAAAAGTTCCACAAATGGTGGTCAAAGTCATCTAAAATCGCAAGCTAGCGTTCAAAAAAATTAAGGTCAATTGCTCTTAAAGCGACCGTCTCCTAGAAACCGACCCTATAAAAAGCTGTAGAATGGATATGAGGTGATCCTTAAATGGACCATATTCACCATTGAGTGAATCAAGAAAAAATTCTTTTCTATAGCAAGAGCCAATAATTGTCTTTCATTTCCTCCCATCTCTTTACAAGTTGCTAAGTGGACAGATTTTGGAAGACCTATGGTCACGAATAGGTGCCTATGCCTCAAATCTTTGAAAATTCAAATGTAATTCAAAAAGGCTTGAAAAAATATGAAACCACTTGTGCTAAGTTCCACATCCTTTTTTCTTTCTCTGAAAAATGAGCTAAAAATATTGTTGTACATGGAAACCTACAAAAAAAGCAGATCAGCCTTAAATGGTCGCTTTAAGAGCAGTCTACCTTATCCTTCCAACTTTGAATACTAATTCTTCCATTCAGGGCAATGCAATTGCATGAAATGTTTACCACATGATTTGTGATAAGTGAAATACAAGATCCTACGGTTAGATTCTAAGAAAGCGTTTTTCTTTTTTTGTTTCTTGGGTGAACACAGCAGATATGGCAGTTTTGAGTGGTCTTTSAGCGAGAAAATGCCTCGGTTAAATTATAATGTTCAGATTRCACTGAAGTGACAYCCCAGGACCATTCCTGATTAGAGTCAATAATGTCAAGGTACCCCTTTCTCATCATGATTTCCAAGTAAAAACGTTTCCAGCACTTGTGTGCYCACAATGTGGTTACCTGGAATCTACTGTAAAAAATTGAGCAGGCTACAAGTTTCTAGATAATCACAATGGACGTCAACAGGTAACTCCAGTTGCACTGTCTGGCATTTACAAAGTACTTCGTTGCAATAGCATAATCTGAGAAAAAAAGCAACTGAAATAATCAAGGATAGAAACGCAGTTCCTCTTTGGCAAAGATATCACATGACTCCGATTTCCAAGAGTAGAGCATCGATGAATACATCAAACCAGGACACAAAAAAATACTTTTTGACACTTGGTCTCGGAGACTCATTTCCAGAACTAAGTTTGCCCTCATCTCTGCACTTGTGAGCCTATCTGCAGAAGTGACTGATTCAACATTTCGAATTCAGCATCATAGAAGTGAATGATCAGGAAATGAATCCCAGAGTCAAAACTCACTCCAGGCGTTAGTGACAAGGTCAACTCGGARCCCAACCCATCGAMCGATGACGAAGCATAGAAGAAACCTAGWAARGTAGTTCCGTAACTCTCCAAGGTTTCAAACTTGAGCTCATGTGGCTTCAATATTTACAAGAAAAATGGAAGTTCACCTCAGAACGGGGTGTTTCGCTGTTGAGAATCTTTACCACAGCTGAATCAGAAGAATACGAGATTAGTGGACATGTCCAGAACGAATGGGTCCATGACAAGACGCGCCAAGAAGTAAAACACGACCCCAAGAGAGATGGAGATCGGCAGAGCAGGCAGAGCTCGTTGCCAGACAGCCAGCAATATTAGCGTCGCCCCTAGACCTGCAACTATGGCAAGGTAGCARGCATACACAGTCATCAGGTCATACATGGCCGCCCGCCCCACCAACACGCTATAGAAGACGAAGTCCCCCAGCCCTAGCTTAATTGCTCCAGAAAGCCCCAGCCCATGAACCTCATCATCCTCTTCTGAAGGTTGAGAACCTCCATTCATTGCTCGAGGTCCATTCTCTGCTTCCAACCTGTCTGGTGTTGCTGAAGAGCTCTGGATTTGCCGTTGTACCAAAGGAGCYCTATCATCGTCAACATGAGAATCGGGATTCTCATTTCTCATGGTAGACAAGGCATGTAACGTGCCTGCGTCGCCAGTTGAAGAAAGTAACCGAGAACCGATGATTCCGACTTCAGGTTCAGTAGGAGGACCGGTAACAAGAGGATCCCCCACGTTTGRATTCAGAGAACTATCACGCATGGGACTTTCTCCAAGATCTATACCCGGAGATGCATTAGACTCATTTGAAGTTTGCGACGATCTTGAGCGTCTCCATCGTCTCACCCGGGGTCTCTCTGCATCCATTTGAGCTTGTGGAGGTGGCATCYGCATCGTGCCTGCTGGAACATTAGGTCGAGCTTCGTATATAAGAGCCGGAATCTCTTCGTCTCGCTCAATTGCGAGCTCCACAAGCAAATTAAGAGGACCTCTCGGTGTCAACACAGCCACAACATCATACGCTGCCATGGCCAGAAGCAGAGCCCATGTCGTCCACTCCGGGAGTTTCGTGAACCAGAAGGCCACGAGCATACCAATGACGATCAGGTACCCTTGAGTGACCATAATCGGCATACGGCTGAAGAAAACAGCCGCGACGCCCACACTCGCGAAATTAATGGTACAAATCAAGAACGTAATCACGTCAATAGGAATTGAGTATTTCTTGATGATCTGTAAGGCGACAATTCCGCCCATCCAGGCTAGCACTGTAAACGCCGAAAAGCCCATGTAGATGCGAAGGCATCGAGTGCACCGGTAGTAGAACAAGACTACCAGCATGAATGTCACCAGCGTGACGATGACCACGAACACAAGTGCGTTCAACAATGCTCCCCCGAGCTTCTCGGAAAAGGAGTCGGAGGCTTGCTCGTTGTACACCATCATAGCTATGTTTGAAATCGGCGCATCATCTCCGTGAGGATCCAAGATGTGAACTAGAGAAACCACCAAAAACATGCATATCGACACGGGCGTCACTATGCCAACAATCTCACCCCCCACAACGTCAAGAATCCCCTTCTCCATGACTCCRGCAATCGATTGACCGTAAAATCTTCTTCCCAATCAGAGTCCGTCTGTGAAAATGGAGAAACCCCTAATACCTCTGCCCTTCATACKCACTCGGTCGATCGGCAAACACTCAATGAACCTGTACAGAGCTTCGACATCGACCAACCCATTTCTATCCCTCTGATACCTCAATGACTCCGTAGCTGACTGATGCTTGCGGTTCGAATTCTCGTGCGGGAAATTGTGCACTGGGAACCCTAACTCTTCAATGAATTGATTTGCACTGAATACGCAATAGCAGAGCACAGAATCGCAACAGAGAAATATCGGAAATCTTTGAAAAATTCTGCTACTCCATCCACAGCGAACTGAAGCAATCGAGCTGCAAGTCTCGAAGAATTCCAAACCCTAATCACCCAGCTCTGTCGCGATGTGCTTTGCGAACTCTCACCCAACACTCACTTACAGTACGGCGACTGCGGTCTGCTCCACCGCATATACTACCCATTATGGACGCGGATGGACGCGGATGGACGCGACGATGGATGGGTCATGGGCTTTTTTTTCTGGCTTTCGAGTGCCAGATTGCACCAGAAAAAAATATTTTGACTTAAAAAATGGCAACAAATTATGGAGATTTTTTCCAGAAAATTCTGATTTAATAAAAATTCTTGGATAAAATCTATGGAAGTGTGGATAAAATTGCTAGGCATGTGGATGAAAACTGAATTGTGAACATGTGATATGTGCAAATGTGATATTTTCTCTCCAATATGTGGACGAATGTTAAGTTTTTGATCACCCCTATAACATTTTTTATCACCACTTAGGCACTTTATAAAAAAAGAAAAAAAAGAAAACCCGGTATTCCATGACCTTGGCTATTAACCACTACTAACATTGCTACCTCTTCAGCCATTAATTCTAAAATTCCATGACTATATATTCCCAAAAATACTCCCAACCTACCATTTTTATTGTAAAGGGAAAAATATTTGAAATTGTTTCTTTTTCATATCAAAACACAAGATCTTGCATTAATCTATCCTGAGAAATATGGAAGAAATTTAGAAACTTTGCTCGAGAAACTTTGGCTCCAAAGATTGCAAGATATCAATGCTTAAAGTAAAGTAAACTTTTTTGTTCTCCTCTTCATACAAGATCATAAGATTTTGAATCCAAAATTTTGCATTACAAAGTTTTGAAGTTTTGCATCAATGGTTATGGTGGAGGATTGCAATCAAACTCTATGGAAAAAATTCCAAGAGAAAATTTTTCTTTTATTCATTCTTTAGAAACTTCTTTGAATATAATATAAAGAAAGTCTAGATTGCTAATAATGATTCTAAGATAGAATTGAAACACAACCAATGGAATGATAATTGCTTTAGCAATCAATTAAAATCATGCATGTGCGCTTTTTAGTTTTGCAAAACTGTGAGAATTGAGTTCAAAAACAAATCCTATATATTAATTTTTCAAGAAGATGAATTGATTTCCCACAAAATAAGATTGTTCATGATAATTTTCACATCAATAATCCACTAGAATGAACCAAAAAATTTCACATTGATAAAATATGCTCTAAAAGAAAATAATTTAAGAATTATATTTTAAATTTTTGTAATTTTTGGGTTGCACAAGCTCAAATATTTATACTATACTATAGCCCAGAGGTGGCATGATATTTGCTTTGAGCACGGAATGACATAGCAAATCAGAAAAATTCCATAAAATTGATTGGTGTCTTCAACAAAAGGCCTTGGGCATTTAGGAGTTAAGTTGCATTAACCCTTAAAGGATCGACATGCATTTTTTGGRTACATAGCAATTTTGGGCAAGGAATATTTTTCATATGCACTAAATTTCATGACATTTGGAAATACAAATCAAAAGTTATGGTCTAATGTGTTATAGAGTACTTTTTTCGTAAATGGGCAGTTGAGATAGATTAGAAAAAATCACTTTTTTCAAAAAAAAAAATATGATATTGATTTTCTAGAGTTACACATATATGGAAAGCTTTGAATCATTCCATTTTTATCAATGAGTCAAAGTTATGAGGATTCTTTGTTTGTGGTCAATTATTATAGATTTTGTACTCTAAAATAAAATTTGAAGTCCTTCATCTTACTCAATTTTCAATATTTTGRARAARAWAAAAWSAYWGGRWGTAGATTGTTTATTATAACATTTCAACCATTGGGATTGGCATTTTTCAATTCCAAAATTCAATTCTTAACAATTTAGTATTTTGAATCATTCYCTACTAYTRTCTACTTACTATTTTTTTCCTATATGTTGTACAATTCCAAATGATCTAAACTTTTTCAAGCATATGGAAAACTTGTCAAGGAAAAAGAATTTTTTAAGAAACACCACCATTTAAGAAATTTTTCATAGAAAAGTGAGCTTTTGAAGTGTTGCTACCCTGTTTTTCACAGGGCCCAAAAATTGATCTTAGTGAATTTGAATGCTTATATCTTTCAATCCACATTGTGGAAATTTTTGAAATTTTTTACCACATGTTCTCAAGTCATCATACTACAAGATCTTACGGTTACATGTGTCAAAAAAGGTTTTGTTTCAAAAATTTGATACTTGTACTAAAAATGGCAGTTTGGGAACAATTTTGGTGCAAACATAGTCATGGAACTTTGGAGGTTAACCCCTAAAGAACCAGGGGTGTTTGAGCATATCTTTTGTTTTCAAGACTAGCTCTTGTAACAAGCATAATTTCTCATTTGTGTGGAATAATTTTGATGATCGCCACCTTTGAAATGAAAGTAGACTTCTATATCTTTTCAATGAAAAAAAGATCAACAAAATCCTTCTATTTTTGAGAAAATGCCACTATTGAAAAGATTGATCAAAGATGTTCAATTAGGCAGTAATTTGTACATACGCTGAAATGGAAATGTTGAAATCGGAATGCTCAAAAAATGATCCAAAAACTTTGAATTTTTTTCCACAAGTACACATCATTATTATACTAATGTGAAAAAAAATTCAAATCATTTTGAGATGTAGAGAAAAAGATGTGAGGAGTGAAGTGACTGATCACAATGTTTTTTCAATTCTCAAAAAAGTCACCAAAAATCACACACTTGATCATTTCTCGATCGGATTGCGCCAACAGATTGAGTGTAAAAAATCATCGAGGGTCTTTTTGTTGTTCACGAGCTGTTAGTGAGACTAACATATCAAATTCGTTACAAATGTAGTTGCAAAAGCCACGTGGTGACCTTTCAGTCCTTTAGGAATTAACCCCTAAAATTCCATGATTGTGTTCTCACTCAAATGCTCTTAACCCCTAAGTGCTCAGACGACCATTTTTTGGTCGCTGTCCAACATCGGGCAGAATTTTCAGGCAGCATAAAACTTTTTTTTTAATTTTAATTTTATTTTCTTGAAAATATTGGGTTGTCTTTCAGTATTTATATTCAAAACTAAGATCACTACAGTAAAAAAAAATCATAAAAGAAATAGCACAATGCATTTAGAATTTTTTAGTGTTTAAAAACTTACTATTTGAGGAAAGAATTGATATTTTTGTGACCAAATCTTATGCATTTTTCACAATTCAATAGAAACCACAATTTTGACCAATAAAAAAAAATTTAACTGTTAAGAATATATATTGTATTTTTGGTGAATTTTTGAAGTTATATCCTCAAAATTCATTTGAAGAGAATTTGAAAACAATTTTATAATTTTGAACGTACGGATATCTTCTACTTTTTGTGCTTCACATAAACTTTTTTGATGCAAACTTCAAAAAAGTTATAGAATTTATATTTTATAACACATTAGTGTTTTGTTCAAATCCCTCGGGCTTTTAGGAGTTAAACTACCATGTTTAGTACAAATACCACATTAAACTTTTTTTGACACATATGAATATAGGATCCTATTGTATGCTGATTTAAAAACATGTGGTGAAAATTTCCACCACATAAATTGCAAGATATAAGCACTCAAATTCATTGAAATCATTTTTTTTGCCTAACAAAAGACTAGGCAATTGCACTTCATAAGCTCACTTTTCTATGAGAAGATGTCTGAAATGGTGGTGCTTCTTTGGATTCTTTTTCTAGACAAGTTGATCACATGCTTGAATCTTTTTAGATGATTTGGAATCATACAAAATATAGGAAAACAATAGTAAGTAGACAGTAGTAGAGAATGATTGAAAATACAAAATTGTTATGAATTTAAAGATGGAATTAAGAAAATGTCAATCCCAATTGTTGCAATTTTGTAATAAACAATTTAGGGGAGGCAACCCATTTCTGATTATCCCCTTGTTCCAATCAATAGACTATTGTCTTCCCATGAACTTATTGGCTCATTATGATTGGTTGCAAGGCTCTCAATATTGCAATCACTCCTTGGTTGATTTTGCAATTAGCCTATGGTTAGAAATATAAAGGTCTATATCACCATTATGGGTGGAAAAGAATCAYCCACTAAAAAATTGCTAGTAATTTTATTTTATGTAATAAAATTTTGGAAAAATATACAGTCCTTCCAAACTCTATTGCTATGTATGGGAAAAATTCCACATTCAAAAAACTTGCGCTCCAAATATGCATAATTGCTTATTTGATCAGAAATGGATTCCTTCCTGTACATCCAATGATTTTACTTATATTTTTTAAAGTATTGAAAATTGAACAAGCTAAATGGCTTTAAAGATTATTTTAGAGTTGATAAGTACCCGCAAACAAAAAATCCTCATAAAATTTGAATCATTAATCAAAATGGAATGATTAAAAGCTTTCCACATGTATATATATTTATCTAAAAACCAATTTCAAATTTTTGTTTTTAAAAAAGAAAAGATTTGTTTTATGTGCTTGGAGCCAAGACTGCCCATTTACAAAAAAAAATAACGTATTAGGATGGGGAATTTCGTTAAAATGGCGATATTCCGATATTTTGGCGCTTTTTACAGTTTGGACCAGGCGGTCTGAAATCTAAACGTGTCATAGGTTTGGAATCTATACTTGTCTTAGATTTCTGAAATCTATACATGTCCTAGATGTTTTAGATCGCGCGGTCTGAAATCTAAATACGTCATAGATTTTTAACATCTCCAAATGTCAAAGTGACTTAAAATCTATACTTGTTGTACATTTCACTTAAGCAGTTCAAACTAGAGGATTGGAAATGGCATATGAAATACCGCCACTTTAACCCCTAAAGTCCCAAGGCCTTTTTTCTCTCAAAATCCATTCAAAACTGCCATTTCTATCACAAGGTTCAAAGCTTTCAAAATTTTCAATTTTTTTGCATATCTAACAATAGGATCTTGTACTAGACTAGTATATAAATGTGTATGAAAATTTTCACGAACTTTGACTGCATAGATTGTAAGATATCTGCGTTTAAAGTGAAAAAACAAGCTTTTTAAAAAATTCTATAAGTAAATTTTTTGGCTTTGGAGCTTTCTAATTAAATGTTTTTGCTCTACTGATCTTGAAACTAAAATTTTTTGTGTTGAAGATTCAAGTTGCGGATTAGGGGAACAAAATTAAAAAAAAAAAACACTTGATACTCAATCATTAAAAAATTGTTAAGAAAAAGTAGGTCCAAGATTGGAAAAATAAATAAATGGTGAATAGCTCTAAAATGGGATTGAAACACAATAATCCCGATAGTGAGATTGTCTTAGCAAGTAAACTTAACCTTGTCCAACAATGTTTTTCAAAAAATTGTGAAAATTGCATTTAGAAATGAATCCTATCAGTTATTTTTTCAAAAGGATGCTTAGATTGCCCAAAAAACAAGATTGTCCACAACTTTCTCATTATTACGCCAAATAGAATAAACCAAAGCTTCAGATGTACACAAAAATATAATCTTTGAGAAAAAAATGAAAAAAAAAAAAAAAATCATATTTTTGTGATTTTTTTTTCCTACCCAACGAACTGAAATTTATGCATAGTATGGCATAACTTTTTCTCCTGGGCACCGGTTGAGATAAAAATTATATTTTCAGAAACCTAATGTGGTTTTCTATCATGAAAAAAAGTTTCAAAAAATTGTATCAAAAATTGAGATCACACAAGCCTGCCCGAAATCCCAAGTGTCCCTTGAGGGGATACTTGGGACTTTAGGAGTTCATGAAATTCGCCATTATTCCACAACTTTTGACTTGTATTTCCAAATGTCATGAAATTTAGTGCACATGTAAGATATTTGACTTGTTCTCACCTTCTAATAAAATTTGGGCCAAAAATATGAAAATCTCAAGTCTCACGTACCTGCCCTAAATTGCTATGTAGTAAAAAATACATGATGCTGGTCCTTTAGGGGTTGAATCATGTTGAGTCCTATGGGCAATTAAAAACAATTCAAGTTCCTATTAGCATGATTGTGATTTTGGAAACCACATATATATGATATTCTTTGAATTTAAAATAGTAGATATACCCAAATTACTTTCTCCATCCCAAAGTGCTTGTTTTGGTCAAACCATATCTTTTTCTAGACTATATGTGAGTGGGTTTTGCGACGACTTAGATTACGATTAGGTCCCGTGAGATAGAATTCTTTGAAATTTCGTAAGTAATTCATAAATGCTCCAAAAAATATGAAACCACTTGTGTTAGATTCCGCATCAAATTGTCTTCAAGTGAAAAATAAGGGAAAATACTCCTCATCTAAAAAGGCAGACCAGTCCTTAACCCTTCATCACCTAAGGGGATGAAAAGTGTCCTCATACAATGTAGCAGTCAACTTTGAATCGCTCTGACTAACTTCTACATCCAATGTCGGAATTCAATAAAACTTGTTGGAAAAGTTGCGCATAGTAGTCTAGTATCTATGGTAAAATTTTCAGATCAATCCAAGACGTATTGCGTTTGTGAAAGTCATTTGAAGTTCTCAGATTCAATTTAGGTTCAGCACATTGCTTTGTGATGGTTGCAACTTCGGGAGATTGTATCTTTTTCATCAAATGTTTTTTTTCAATAAAATTTGCTGGGTTTTGTTCCCATAAAGGTCTAGTTATTGTGGTAAAATTTTCATGCCAATCCAAGTTGTTTTGAATGATTGGGAGAAATTCAAAGTTCAAAATCCAGAAGTGTTTGCATTTCAGTGACTTCGGCGGCTCATAACTTCTTCATATATAATCCTTTTTCAATAATTTTTGTTGGAAAAGTTGAGCTTACTAATCTAGTTTATGTGGTTAAATTTTCAGATCTATCCAAGATGATATGAGTGATTGAGAAGCATTTTAGTAGAAGTAGGTTCAACCATAGATGTGATTTTTGGCTACTTTTTTCACTGGTTTTGACATTTCAAATCCATTTTGCAAACACAATGAGTCATTTTTATGATATTTTTTCTACCAAAGTATGAATATTCTGGTTTTGAATCACTTTGTAGTTTAATGGTTTTGCATTTGAATCGGTTTAGACCTCAAATTTCACCTCCAAATGTGTTCTTAAGGAAATTTCAGCAACTTTTCTCATCACTAAAACATTATAATCTTTCAATCTGTACGGTCAAATGATCCCAAATTTGTTCCACACCATTTGCAACATGCACACTACTATATTGTACGGTTGAGATCTTCATAACTGACTGAAAGGGATGCATTTAAGCATGGTTGGACCTCAGGCGATGAAGGGTTAAAAGGGTCGCTTTGTGAGCACTCTACCTTCTCGGAATGCAGAACTGAGATGCCACAAAGGTACGGAACGAGAACGTTCTTGGAACTTCCAGTAAATTGAAGACCGCTTGGAAGCTTCCGCCCAATCGTGGCCTGTATACGTACTAACATCATTAATTTGAAAAGAAGGAAGGACCAGAGGAAACCACCGGTTGCCTTGGCATCCACTGCTGTTTAAATTAATTCGGGTACAACTCCGTGCATGCTATATACAGAATCGTCGTCCATTAAATCATTCAGTATAAATCTCAACTCAATCCTCTCGTACATTCACTCCCTCCCACGACAGTAGCTCAAGCACGAATTGCCCAATCCAAAGCAATCAACAATCTGTGCATTCTTCACAATTTTCCCCAGGACTCGATCGCTGTTGATCGATTGCTGTGAATATTARTTAGTTTGCACGCACTGTACCGATTGCTAAGCATTCAACTGCAGGCTCAGAGATGGCGAAAGTGCCGGCTGTGAAGTTGGGGTCTCAGGGACTGGAGGTTTCTGCGCAAGGCTTGGGGTGCATGGGCATGACCCAAGCTTACGGGACCTCCAAGACGCAAGAGGAAGTGACGACACTCGTTCACCATGCGGTGGAGCAGGGCGTCACGTTCTTCGACACCGCAAACATGTATGGGCCGCACGTGAACGAGATTCTTGTGGGAAAGGTGAGCTCTCTCGAATGGATCGGCGGGCCAGCTAGCTGATGTGTTTTGATTCCATGGCGAGTTCAGTGTGGAATCTGTAATGTCGGCCATGGTCAATGTAGCACCTTGAATTGATCGAGTGTAGCTAGTTGCGTTGAGCTAGCRCTGATCATTTGTTGCTCTGGGTCATTGCATTTTTCTTTCCAGGCTTTGAAGGGGATTCGCGACAAGGTGCAGATCGCCACAAAGTTCGCGAATTWCTGGGAGGGGGAGGTATTGAAGGTGCGAGGGGATCCGGAGTATGTGCATTTATGTTGCGAGGCCAGTTTGAAGAGGCTGGGGGTGGACTGCATCGACCTTTACTATCAGCATCGGGTGGATGACAAAGTCCCCATCGAAATCACGGTAAGCTATTGCATATATGCAAGCGAAAAATTCCGGAAGCCCTGGTTGGATGCATCGACAGGGAAGTGTAAACTTACTACATACTTTTCTACAGGGAGTCAGTGTCCAGCCGTTCAATAAACTCGTCTGCATTGTTATCCGAATCTTTCTAACCMTGTTCGCAAACGCCGGAGACAGTTACTAGCTGAAGAGTACTTGAGCACCTATTGATAGTGGATGTGAACCTACTGTGACGAAACAAGTCCTCCCCCACTGACACAATGCGCTCGATCGAGGAGATCGATCGTGACAATGTCAATTGAAATTAAAAGAGGTCCGGACATGCCCGACCTGGTTGAATCCGATTGCGATAATGGCTGATACGTGGGCCCATTGAATTGAATGACAGGTCGGAGCAATGAAGGAATTGGTGGAAGCCGGAAAGGTGAAGTATCTGGGGCTGTCTGAAGCTTCTGCTGCGGACATTCGACGCGCTCACGCCGTGCATCCCATTTCGGCGGTGCAGTGCGAATACTCCCTTTGGACCCGCGACATCGAAGAAGATATCATTCCCACTTGCAGGTAAGGGAAGCCGAGTCGACTTTTAAGTTACAAGCTTCACGAGGCGCTCGCAATATTGCACTACCAATTCTAGTCAAAGAGTGCGTATTTCATTTAGACTGCCCTCGATCTTCTCGTAATCCATTTTGAAACCGAGCCTGGGAAAATTGGTTGCAGGGAACTGGGGATTGGAATCGTACCTTACAGTCCTCTGGGACGAGGATTTCTGGCGGGGTATAAGACGGGGACGACCGCGGCCGGATCCGGGGGATTTGATTTCCGAGCAATGTTGCCGAGATTCCAAGGCGAGAATCTGGCAAAGAATGAGGAGCTCCTTGGTCGAGTCGAAGCCATTGCGAAAGCCAAGAAATGCACACTGAACCAGCTTGCACTAGCGTGGGTGCATCACAAAGGCGCCGACATGGTTCCCATTCCAGGTAACCATCAAAGCAGTCGCTGAGCTCGTTGGTCTCTGTAGACGAAGTGAATCGCTTCGTTGTTGCATTAATTTAACCTTAACTTGGGGCTTTCCTTTTCAGGAATGATAATTAAAATTAGCAAGGAAACCAYCATTTATTCAGGTCATGGCCAGCAAGTTGCTTTCAATGATTTCATGGGCTTTCTGAACCTTCAGGGACGACGAAGATCGCCAATTTGGACTCGAACATCGGTGCGCTGGGAGTTTCGTTGTCCCAAGAGGACATGGACGAGTTGGAAGCAGCCGTGCCTGTGCATGAGATTGCTGGGGATCGATACAACGAAGCCTTCATGGAGAGAACCTTCCATTTTATCAACAGTCCTCCTCTGGAGTCTTGGAAGCCCGCCTCCGAGTAGGGCAAGCTGGAGTTGCTAGCTGGAGATCATTCTGACTCTTGTTTTTGGCCCGGAGCACCATCTGCATCTCATAGTTTTGGGGCCATGGATCCGAAGTTGAGTCAATGTTGTGATTGGGGTATGAACTATTTGTAGTGTGCAATATATTATTAATGTTGAAACATTACAAACATCAGATAATAGCTCCTATTCAATTGTTATGTTGGTATTTTTATCAATTTGCAATGTTCCAACATTATAAATTAGCTATTGGACAACGTTATTCACTTTTTGCTTGCTCCATTATTGAAACAATGCCACATTCAATGTTTATCCAATACTTTCTTATTCTTTCATTCCAAAAATACCAAATCAAAAGTAGTGATACAATGCACCATCTGCTATGGCCATCTGGAACTGTAGGTCTAAGATTCTCTCGATCTGTACGTAATGTTAAGCAGTATGGAGTACTGGAGCAGTGTTAGTGAGGTGCTCGGGAAGTGCTGTCTTCCATTATATTTACTCTACACATGTGATCAAATGAAGGGCTATTCTCCCTCGAATGTTTTTACCCAAAACGCTCCAAAACTGCCATTTCTTGTACAAGTACCAAGTTTTTTGAAAAAAAACATTCTTGGACACATGTCTCAAAAGATGTGAATTTTTTTTAGAACTTTCCACTATGTAGATTGCAAGATATTAGTGTATGAATTAAAAAATATTTCTTTCTTGGCCCTTTGAAAAAAACGAGTAGCTACACTTCAAAAGGCCTCACATTTGTATGAAAAATGTTTGAAATATTAGTGCTTCTTTGGAATCATTCTTCATGGCAAGTTGGCTACATGCTTGAAAATTTTAGATCATTTGCAATTGTACAACATATAGGAAAAAAAATAGTAAGTAGATGGAAGTAGAGAATTATTCAAAATACTAAAACGTTCAGAATTGAGTTATTCTGGAAATGTTAAATGCCAATCTTAATGCTTGAAATGTTGTAATGAACGATGTACACCCAATGGTCATATTTTTTTCAAAAATATTGAAAAATGAATAAAATAAAAGAGTTCAAAGTTTATTGTATAGTAAAGAATCCAATCAATCCATAACTGAGCGCAACCAAAACTCTTTACAACTTCCATCTCATTAATCTAAATGGAATTATTAAAAGCTTTCTACACATATGTAAGTTTATAATTATCAATATTTCAATTTTCAATTGTTAAAAGGTGATTTTTACTTAATTTTTTTGAGTTACCCAAGCTTCTAGGTGAGCAATGAAAGTCACAGATCATACAATAATTTTTTATCATACAAAAATTTTTTAATCATGTAGTCAAAGGTTATGAGTTATTTTTGTCCCTTAGCAATATTCCTTGGGCACATTTACGTGAAAGTTTCATAGAAAAAAAAATTCCATTTATAATGAATTGTCCAAATTTGCTATGCTACAGTTTGGGCATTTAGTGGTTATAATTACATAGGTCCTAAATTTTAGACATGGCTTGAAAGTAAATTAGCATCATCATAATGGGTTCACGGCCTTCAATAAATAGTGAACAATAGGGATGATAATGAAATTTATCTTATAAAAAAAAATTCTACAATAGCCTTGCTAAAAACAATAATCTAAATTTTCTTAAGAACAATTAAAAGTACTGAAGTAAACTACCCCATTTGAGATCAAATGGGAGCATGCACATTGTGGGCTTGGTTTTCTTAGTGGTAGACATTCAAGTTTTGCAATGTAAAGCACTATCATAATTTAGTCTACTATGGACTTGCTTCCATTTGATTTGGAATGGAGTAGTTTAGCTTATAGCTTTGTGAAGAATATCCAAGGATGGATCCAATTAATTTTTGTTGGATCACTCAACTGTATCCAATTAATAAGTATACAAATGTGGTCGTTGGAGTTTGGTGGACAAACAAAAAAGTTAAAGTAATGAATTGGAGGATGACTGCATCCTTACTTGGAGGCTTCATATTTGCAACAAGATTATGAATTTCACTCCTCTTGTTCTGTACATCATTTTTTGAATGTGCAATTTTTAACCCTAGAGCGTCCTGATTCATCTCCAAAATTGATGACTTTAGGAAAATCGTCATAAAGTGCTATTTGAAAGCATAATTTGGAATTGATATAGAAATAAAGGCTGTAGACTAAGAATTGTAGATTCCATCCGTACGGTTAGATTCACCAATGCTATCACCAATATATTTTTATAAACTTTGAAAGGAAAATTTCAAAAGTCCTCAAAATCCAATAACAAGCAAAATATTATTATTTTTGGAGTAAAATTTGTTAGAATGGATTTGAAATGAGGTTCTTTTGACATGGTGAATTTTTGAAATTTTTATGTTCCTAAAATCTATGAACTCATTTTGGCATATTCAGGTTTGAACTAAAGTCAATGCAATTTTGGCTTGGTCAACCACTTGACATACTTGCACAATAATCATTTTAGAAAAATATGTACTCTAGTGACACCAAATCCAACCCTTAGATAGAACAACAACCCGATATAGTATCTCTACAAATTAGAAGAACTTTCAATCAAGCAATTAGGAGGATGAATTTGCAGTTTCAGTATGTTCATCGTCTAATTTCTGGACGTCAGAGCGCTCTAGGGTTAATGATGAATTTCTTTGATAACCCCATCAAATGTATGAAAAAAAATTGTTGTTATAAATGTATTGTTGAAAAAGAATAATGACCTATTTGGAAATTATCCTATTAGTATAATATTATAATAAGTTCATTCCAAGGGAGACTATCAATTAGGATATCTATGCTATTGGGAACAATTCCTGAAAGAAGTTATACAATCCAAATGTAGAAGACCATCACCCAAGTTGAAAAAATAGCAATCACTCACACTAAGACACTTCACCATCCAATTTGATAAGCAATTAGCAAATGCAAATTTATTCAACACTGCTAATTCACCAGCATACACATGATTCTCATCCAATAGTTGTATAATTTCCAACTTGATTAATTAAATTGGTGAACACATTACCATTACAATTGATATTTTTCACTCACTCTCGTTTCTTCTTACATTCATATTTTTTTATATTTTCTATTATCTTTTCTCTTTCCTTATTGGAATACTTGATGTCTGTCACTCTAACATTTCCAACTAGGTCTTCACAATTCTTCATAGCAACACTTCACCACTAATTCACCTTCTCAGCTCATACTTTCAAATTCTTTTTAACTTCCAAATACTTCTCACTTAGTCATAATCATCTTCATCTAGAACCATACAAACACATCACCCAATTAAATCAATTAACACACAGTCACATATAAACCTCCAAATTGACATGAAGATTCCATCATTCACAAACACAAACATGCACATAAAATAAACAAAAATACACATCACTACTTGGCTGAACCCTCATTAGTGGGTCCAAAAAAATTGGAAGACTACCACCTAATAGGAAGCCAAACCTTTGGCTGTTATTAGAATTGGGAGAGACAACCTAACCGACCCCAACTACCAAATTGGAATTGCCATCCTACTTGGCAACCGGATTCCAACTTAGCACCCCCATAATCAATTCCAACTTGGAAAACACCAACAAAATAGACTTCCAAAAGAGTCAAATAACACCATAAAACTACCCACTCAAACACAAATTATGCTACCGACCTATAAACTAAACTAAAAATACACAAAAAGGCATACAAAAAATCAAAATTAAAAATCCAAATAGGATATCTACATGTACTTATAATGAATATAAAGTACACGAAAATARAGCAAGAAGTTTTTTAAAATGAAGCATAAGGTACATGAAATAATTAGCATTCAGAAATTTATGGAAATATAGCCTTAGGTGTAGAAATCTTACAAATTTACGTACAAAGTCCCATGTAATAGGAGCTTGAACGCCTTGCACCCATAAATACCATATGTAGATCACTCCCCGAGGAGTGGTGGCAATGAAGCTATGTGACAATTAATCTCAAACTTATCAATACAAAGACTTGCCATTTGTTGTTTTGTAATGGACTTATGGAATTGTAAGTCTCTTTAGCTTATTGTAGAATAGAACCTTCCAAATTCAATAATTCTTTAATTCATAGGGGCTGCACTCATTTTTGCCAATTAGAAACCATGAGCTACCAAAACTTTGGACCCCTTGTATTATATCCTAAAACTTAAATAAAATAAAACAAAAAAGAATAGGAATAGATTTTCCTACTTTAAAAGTTTGTGTTTTGAATTATTGATATTTTTTTTGTTAATAATTAGTTACAAATTTTTGGAATAATTAGATGCACTGTAAAGTTGAAAAATAACTTTCAAACCTCTGTATTATATCCTAAAAAATTGTTTAAAAAATGAACAAAAACTTCCTAAAAATAAATCTTTATTGAAAGCTCACTTTGGGAATGAATATTGATGCATTGGTCATCTAAATGCTTTTTCAATAAATATATTTGAGTTGAAAAACATGCCATTTTAGTCCATTTTCAACCTCTTCTATAAATCATTTTATATTTTATTTGAATTGGAATTTTGCCAATGAAATCCTACAGTCATCATCAAACAATGTTCAAAATTTGAGGTTGAAATTATCATTTATTAGAAACCACTTGGTTGCTTATGGTTTCTAAATGGCAAAAATGCAGGACAATATATCGTGCCCATGAAATGGGCCCCTTAGGCTAGATTTACAGCAAGGGAAAACACAAGAATTTTTTATTTTTTGCACAAATTTTATTTTGCAATTTTTGAATTCAGATTTCTGAATCAAAGACACCAAATTAGCTAAGAGAGGTAGAGAATATACCCTAGTACCAGCTCAATATAGGGGGCTTTTATTTACTTTAAACCTCAAACATTATCCTTCAAGGCTCATTTCATGGGAACGATTTAGTGTTGTGCAACAAAAATGAGTACACCCCCGGGCTTTAATTCAATAAAGTGCTATCAGACCACATTGATTGATGGTCTCAGCTTACCAATTAGCATGGTACAGTAATGTGAAAGCTCGAGCTCAGTCTGAGAAATAACATCCGTTGTCACTATTCAGTCACTCACATCTTATACTCATTATACTCGTGACAAGGTTTTGCTTTTGAACATATTGCCAAATTTTAAGTGCAAAAGGCAAAAATGTCTTTCCCTCTTTTTTTTGCCGAGAAARATTATATTCCAAAATGACTTTGTTCTCATGTTCGAGGTTTCTTTTTCTTGAAATTTTTTTCAWGGATTTTGGAGTAGATTTCAAATCAAATCATTAAATCCTACTTATGTGATCCTTCCATTWKCCACAAAAATTACAAGAAATGATTGGAAGGCTAAGAGATATTGTCTTCGGCAAGCCAAAGACCTASAACATACCACTAAGCTTAACAGAATACAGTCACAAAGCTCGATATTGGCACTTCAATTGTGATCACCTCAATCTGAACTCAAATACAAAATTGTCCTATGGTACATATAAAGCCCAAAGTGCTGCTCTTTTCGTCAACCACCGTGATGATCGAACCGGCAAGTATCAAGTTCTCGTATCAGCTGCAAGTCATTTGGACGCAACCTGTCACTATGCGATTAAAGATACTAATTGATGTGTGCAGGCATGGATTGTTCCTGTGAAAGTAGAACCCCGATAGGTATGCCAGGATCTTGAATGTTGAACTGGCCCAAGAGTCAGAGAGGATTGCGGTTGTGTTTACCTGCGATTCACGAGCGATATCACACCTGATTTGTATTTAAAATCAGTTGATCTAGGCAACAACCTCCAGAACCTRATCTCATTTGTTGATAAACCCCTGCTTTCGGCCTTCAAAACCAGGCCTTGCCAACTTCTTYTCCCTCTGCACCACAACGTACCAAACAGTTTTCAAAGTCAGAGGCCAAAWTAACCCCTACGCCACAAAGTGACTGCTTCCATATCTACAAGAAAGTAAGAAATGGTAGCAATACAAAGAAGGAATCGTACCCAACACAWTTGAACGATACAAATCAATGTTTTAAAAGTTACTGAAATTGACTATTAGCTTCCCAAGTGGACTTCTTATTCTAGCTTGGTTTAACAATCAAATTTCTCCTCRCACAACCGGTCTTCTCTTTCGCTTGATTTAAAGAAATTTTGAGTTCACGCCAGTACACTACAACTGCAGTTGCCAAACTTACAGGACGAGGTGTAAAAYACCAAACTCACTGACCTTAGCAATGGATCGCTCCTTCTTTTCAGTTGCTCGCTGCTGTATATGATCCTTACGGGTCTGCTGCTTTGCTTGTTGGCCTTTCTTCTCCATCTCTTTTCTTTCTTGCCTGCCGCATCGAGGAACGGATTTAACTAAGAACACAAAAGTAGACATTACACTGCAGCAACAATGCAATGAAAACAATGAAAACCTTACCATTTCTTGCTACTCTTATTTCTCAATCCTTCATYTCTCTTGATGCTCTTCTTCAAAAGCTTTGGGTTATCTAGGACCTGCACAAATCAATAGAAAAGTCAGCTCTGCTAATCAATACTTCTCAGCACGTTACACAGACAAAAAGAAAAGAAAAGACATTCAACAGTATTTCACTGCACTAAGCATCACCTTCTCGCCAGCAGCCCTGCTCACGGCAGCACTCCATGCATGCTTCGATGCAACCTCCTGAACAATTCCACAACATTCAATGAAAGATTCAAACAAAAAAAGGTGAACAAAGATGCATGAAATCTCATAGAACCATATATCCAGGCCAGAGAAGACTACTTTACAGAAACAAATACAGGAATAAAAAAATAAAAAAATTCACTACCTGTCCCTTTTCTGGATCATGCATGTCATTTTGCAAAGCTGTTGCCTACAGAAGTCAAAGAACAATGTTAGAATATATATAACACTTAAATTAAAAGAGCCTGTGACGTAATCCCCAATTTCAAAATCCCATAATAAATATGCACAAGCTTAATCATAATTTCAATTATTCTGTCGCATTAATATACTGGTCAATTTGTTCCAAGACAACTTTGACCTACAAAGTGAGAACCTGAGCAAGAAGTTTTTCTTTCGATGGTTTCTTCTTCTTAATCTGTCCAGGAGAAGCTCCGATGCCCATCTTGACTCGACTGAATTCCAACTCTTCTTCAACATCAGCAGGCGACTGCATCATCGTCCCAGTTCAACGAGATTTAGTATACCCAAGAAAGAAGTCTCACAAAATTTTGTTGATAAACACGATGACAACAAAGAACAAAAAGGGCAGAAGATCTTCATTTCAAAAAGGGGCACCATATAYCCATGGGTCGAATGAAACTGGAAAACGTTACACACCAGCCTAGAAATAACAAATAGATTGAGGAGCCTATTACTTCTTTGGCCTCAAGCTTAGGTCGCTTTATAGTTTGGCATCAATTGATTTCTTGCTTGTAAATCACATATCTCTTGTAATTTAACTTAAACCTATTCAAATGGTTGATTTGATTGAAGAGTTAAATTTGTGAGGGTGCATTTATACACTGAATAGGGGTGTTAAGTGGACCAAACAATTTAGGGGATTAAACGAGGAAAAATGTAGATGTTCAAAACATGATGTATAGCTCCTAGACACTTCAGTAACTACTCATTTACAATAAAGATAGATATTCATATAGTATGAAATGTCAATTAAGTAGTATGGGTCCTCTTAATACCCCTATCCAGTGTAGTACAAGGAAAAAATATTCATTCAATTGTCATATAGACATACTTCTAGGATGTGAAAGTGAAGATACATAGTGAAATCAAGGAATAACTTTTAGAATAACTACAACCGTGTTGAAAATGGTGACTTTTATTTATTTTATGCCCAAATATGTTGTCCAAAATTGACTGGTGACCATTAAATGGTGACTTTGTCAAGTAGAAGTTAATGAAAGATTGTACGGATTGAAATAAAAATTCAACTTTGACTATACAATTCTATTTGCTAACATATTCTATTTCAAATGTGTGTATACACGGGCATTGAGAAGCCTCATCCTCATTTGTCCTCACACACTCATCCCAATTGAATGTGTAAAGAAGGAATTTTACGGTCAAAATTTATTTGTCTAGTAAGGTCAAAGTTGGCTTATTCTAGTGTGCTTATTGATGCAATGGGACCTCAAGATAGAAGAATCCCCGCCTTCTTCTATCTTGTTGGTAGGTATAATGAATTCTTGACAAGAAGTTAGCCTTTCAGGTGTTCCTTCCTAGCAAAAGTGACATTCTACCTCCGTTCCAAAATAATCTTTGTACTGAACAAAATTTTTCATATTAAAGCTAAAAATAACATTTTAAAGACCCATTTTGCATTGTATGTAGAGTTTGGTGCACTCTTAGTGTCTTAGAAATTTTGAGTTTTCAAGCCCTTTTTAAAGTGTAGTTTTGGAGCATTGAAAAGTGAAAATTTTGGGGCATTTTCAAAGAGCACTAGTGCACATTTAATTGTTGAGTGTGAGGTCATCATTTTATGGGCATTTAGTATGAGCCAAAGCCCATGTGCAGACCTTTGATTACCTCCCAAAGCTTCATGTTCTTCAAATGGAAAATATTCAAAGATATGCAAAAAATAAGAACAAATAGTATTGATTGCCCCTTCCAATCATTTCATTTGTCTTTTGATTGATGATTTCATGCATCAAAGGGAAATTAATGCTCGGAGTTTTTTTTTGTTGACCCTTGATAGTATTTGAAAGCCAAAATTGACGAATTTGCAATGTTACCAATGCAACATGAAGATCATTTTGGGACAAAAAATTAAAGCCAACAAAAAGATCATTATGGGACAAAGGAATAAAATTTGTTATTTACTACAAATGATTAAGTTTGAAAATTTTTAATTTGTATTTGGAATCTAAGACCTTGCATCAACTATAGAATATTCTTAAAACTTAAAACAAAGATTATAAATTGAGTTTCTTTGCATGATAGAAAATCCTGAAATTAAACTCATCCATGAATTATAGGCCATTATATAACTCAAGTAATTCTTGGTACAAAGACATTATAAAGGACCAATCT
Source organism: Pleurozium schreberi (assembly GCA_006891605.1). Classification (NCBI taxonomy): domain Eukaryota; kingdom Viridiplantae; phylum Streptophyta; class Bryopsida; order Hypnales; family Hylocomiaceae; genus Pleurozium; species Pleurozium schreberi. Next base: position 22,535 of record VACF01001525.1, on the reverse strand, counting down.
ACCTCTACATATGTCAAAAATGCTACGTAAGGTAGTGGGACATCAAATTGCCAATGTAAGCATTTCACTATCTTCCATGTGAGTATATTATAAAATTACCTAACTGCATAACATTGCTTACTAATGATGCAAGGGGCCCTCTTGCATCCTTGAAAAGAGAGCCTTCTATAGTGAATAAAACTATCTAATGTGACTTGTCAACCAATCCCAATCCTAAAATTAATTGATATTATTTTGTAACCTAGAGGGTCTGTATAATTACAGGAAACGGACCCTCTCACGGAGATGATTTGACTGCCTGGAATAAATGGAATACCATGTTACCAGAAAATGAAGGGGATCAACAGATTCCTGCTGCTGATATGTTCCGAGTAATCGAGAGCTCCAAGGACAGCAAGTTTGACATCGACTATTTGGGGGAGAGCACGAAAGGGGACATGAACGTAAGGCCTGAAGCTTTTGAATACGGCGATTCTCACTTACAAGAAGTTGCTGCATCATTGGATGAATCTCTAGAGGAAATTGCAAAAGCAGAAGCTAAGGAAGCGGAGGCTTTGCTTGATGATTTAAAGATTCCGGTAATTATTCTAGCCGATCTGGTTAAAATACAGAGCAAAGTATCAATGGCGCCTCTGGTTGTTTGAGAGATGTCTSAGTATCTGGTTGTGTTGTAGTGCTAAGTGATTCTTGGTAGAGCAAATTACGCCGATTTTGTTAAGGTCCACCTTCATGTCTTCATCTTGTAGTGCAAGTGTTGTTCGAATCTTTTGGATAATCACGTTTGGGAATCTTCTATGTGATACTGCAGAGACGCTTTCCTCATGGTGTTGCTTCTAGGGGTATATTCTGCAGCCGCACACTAAGCTTACGGTCTATCACTACTATTGGTTACGATATGGATTACACTCTCATTCACTATAATGTCCATGTAAGTAACTCCTCATGTGGAGCCCCATCATATCTGATTACAACATTCCTGTWAAATTTTGTTTGGCTCACCTCTCTCGTGTGTTTGTGGGGTGTATTTATACCTGATGAATGAATCACCAACCTRCAGGCTTGGGAAGGGAGGGCTTATGAGTATGGAATGAACAACCTTCGTTCGATGGGCTACCCCGTTGATGGCCTCAAGTTCGACCCAGAGCTGGTATGTTTTGGGATTAGATAGTGGGCATGCTTTCCTTCCCCCTAGAGTGCGTCATACCGGCATCTATTGGTGGAATGACTTTATATTCTTAACTCAGCTTATTTTACGGGGGTTTCTGAATCATTATTGTGCGCAAAGCTACGGAAGGCTAGGTTCCTGGTCGTATTATGGATTTCTCGTTATAGAGTAAGTATCGCATGTTCAATCAGTCTGTGTATGTCTTGTAGACACAGTGACACAATGACACACATTCGGGTCTTGTCGCAGGTCATCCGAGGATTGGTGCTTGATAAGCAAATGGGAAATCTAGTGAAGGCTGATCGCTTTGGCTACATAAAGCGAGCAATGCATGGGACCAAGATGCTGTCAAATCGAGAAATCAGGTGTTTGTCTTATGGTTGTTTGGTATCATTCATGAAAGATTTAGTCAATGTTGAGACATCTGCACATCAGAAGCTTCAATTCATGAGTTAATTATGTGCTAATGACAAGAATGTGGACTGCAAGTGACGAGCTCGCTTAGAGATTAACACAGGTTTAAAGAGACTGCGAATTTCGACTGCAGGGTTCTTTCTGGGTGCTGTAGCAGTTTACAATGAAGATGAGAGGATTTGGGTGCCTAGAGTCTTTCCAAATATTTMTATTTAAACGATTATCTAACTAAGTACGGGATCTACAAATGGTTGCAGCGAACTCTATGGTCGTGAACTAGTGGATTTGCGAATTGAGGGTCGTTGGGAATTTCTGAATACTTTATTCTCCATATCCGAATCAGTAATGTTYATGCAGGTGAACGCTTTATCACTTGGTTTTTGCATTACAATCATCTCTTAGTGAGGTTGAGATTCAATGTCAGGCAATAAGGCACTTACGAATCCTACTTACTACACTAGTAATTAACAAAGTACTTACTAGGAATATATAGGTGTACTGAAGCTACTCTTAGATGCAAGTGATCTCTCTGCCTGTTGTAGGATTCCTTGTAGCATCTCATTCACTTTCTCCTTTGTGGTCCTTCTTTCCTTCCTCATCCCTCTCCTGAAAGCCAACTTTCAACTTTAGTAATGTTACAATTCTACTCCTGGATGCTTGACAWTAGTCTTGAAATATCTATTCTTGCTAGTATCTACGTATCTTTTSTGCCAAGTCCTCTTTCACGGTTCTGCTCATGTATCAAAGTCAATTCTGGTATCTCACGGGTAATTTATGATTTTAAATCGTAACAGCTCTGTGTATTGATTGCAGATGGTGGAGAGGCTTGATGAGGGCTCTTTACCTCCTGAGATTGGCCCATTGGATTACAAAGGCTTGTATGCGGTACTTTTACACACTGTTCTGCTGCTGGAATTATCTTAGTCTGACATGTCATCCAGTGCGGCGCAATTAAGTCTTTTAAACCATATTTGGATATCTAATCCTGCATACATTTGGCATGAGCACTCAAAACCGTCAAAAATAAGCAATTCAGCATAGTTGGAGGCACCTTTATACAGAAAAAACGTTCTTGTGGTATTAGCAACTGAAGATCATGAATTTCAAAAGCTCCCTGTGCCTTTGAAACCGGCAGTTGGGCACATAGTTTGTTCTTAAAACCAAAAATTAAAGAATCAACAGTCAAGCAATCACAATTAAGTAAGGGAATGATTTAATGGCACTTTGGGGGGCACTTTCAGTACACTTTCCCTTCACCCATTCCTGACAAGTCTACATTACTTGTCAGGAATGGGTACAGAGACGCTTTTGCAGTTTTGGGTGTGTTAACCTTAGCATTTGTAGATATCGTTTGCGGATACTAATCCCTCAGCAGTTTTACTAATTTTGTCCCTTTCCGCAGGTGGTGTCAAAGTCGCTTTTCAAGGCTCACGTCGAAGGTCAACTGAAAGTACGATTGAACTCTGTTATGATGGCCTTGTGTGTTTTCTCTGTATTACTTGATGGAAGGTTTTTGTGCAGTCTACAATTRCCACTCATCAAACTGTCAGGGACATAGACGTGCCGGTACTTGTGGCTCTGCAAGGAATTTTCATGGTGACTCGGGGATTTAGAGGTCCTTTTTTTGACGAGGGCGTTTGTTTTACTAACACTCTTATTTCAATTGCTGCAGGCAGAGATTATCAACAACCCAGAGTTATTCATTGAGCCCGACCCTGAGCTCCCATTGGCTCTGTTAGATCAGAAGGAGGTTTGAGCTCCACCTTGCTTCTGAGAGCATTTCCGTTAGGTTTGAACCACGTCAGTTGCATACATCGTTGAAGAAGTTGGTTTCACGTTTCTGTGAAATATGTGCTTTTTCAGGCTGGTAAGAGACTATTGCTCATCACAAATTCAGACTATCTCTATACCAACAAGATGATGCAATACGCTTTTGACAAATATCTCCCCGATGGCATGGGCTGGCGGTCTCTTTTTGACATGGTACGTTTATGTATCTCGTCATTGCGGGTTATTGAAAGTTGTTTCATCGAAGAATCATTTGACATCTGGTTTTACTTACGTTCTGAAGCTCTCAAGCGCTGCCAAGCAATGCCCTAGATGAGAGATATTTTGCTATGGCCAATGCTTAAATCATTTCTGGTAGAGTTGCTTCAATGTTCTTATTTCCCAACTCTTTACTCCTTCGCGCACATTTACATGTATGGAGCCATCCTTCAGCCAGTAGCTCATCGATTTAATTCGATGTGGCACACATGTTTCAGGTTATTGTTTCTGCGAGGAAACCTGATTTCTTTCAAAAATCCAATCCTCTTTATGAAATAGTGACGCACGACGGTCTAATGCGTCCTTGCTTTAAGGCCACATCAGGTACGGGCAACCTCTAGCTGTTTTCGAGGAAATTTGTGGGGCTAGTGGAGTCAGAATGGGATTCTAATTGGCTAGTGGAGTCACATATTTTTGGTTTGCAAAATTATCTCTCTATTATTTTCAAAAGGATCTTGTTACTTATTATTTCGTGAGTTTTGTTTTCCTTCCCTCGGAATCGAAGCATTCGCGCTTGCCTACTTTATTATTCTCTCATCTTTAATTGAACTAATTTCTGTTAATTTCCAGGTGGACTTTACTGTGGTGGCAGCGCTGTCATGGTGGAGAAAGCACTGGGCTTTCATGGCGATGAGACACTTTATGTTGGTGATCATATCTACACAGATGTGAGCATGTCTAAGGTTCATTTAAGATGGAGGACAGCCCTGATTTGTCGCGAGCTAGAGAAAGAGGTAAATGCCTGTCTTCGACTGTGAGACGAGAAAGTATCTGCACTGGAATATTCGTTTATGTCCTGCTGCTCAGTGAGTTTTGGAGCTAAGTTGATAGCGGTATGAAGGCATTTAATTCGCTTTAAATCTCATCTCASAAAGGTTCTCCATTAGGCCAAGGTATTCATGTAGACTTCTGCGGAAGCTAAGGCTCTAGCATAATGAATGAAGTGTGTGAGTCGCTATGTTATGTATCCATAACTTTCAGTCATTCTCTGTTTTGGTTCTCGCAGGTGAAGGCTTTAGCATATGGAAGGGACCATAGGACCAAGTTGATAGAGCTGATGAATCAGAAGGAGGCTGTTGGGGATGTCTTTAATCAGCTCCGGCTTGCATTGCAGCGTCGTACTGCTGGAAGACCAGCACAGGTTTGTTTCGCCCTTGCTGATCATGTCATTTATTTGAAGAGCCGCTCTAGAGTTCTTTGAAGTCCACTGATTTCGGTCGAGTTTACTTCGAACACTTATCTTATTCCCTGTTTTGCGTATTTGGATTTATTCATATCCTCAGTCTTTCTACTTACCTTATCTTGCTTTCATCACTTCCGGTTACATCAATGTGAGGCGTTATGCATTGTTCTATTCTAGTCGTCTGGAAGTATCTTCTACTGCAGTCTACACGCATGGTAAACAAATCATGTCTGAAAAAGTCACTTGTGCCTATAGACCGATAAAACAACGAACATGGACGAGCGAGAACTTGCCGAGAACATGCAAAAGTTGCTTGTTTTAATGAGCAGGCTGGATCAGAGAATTGCTCCTATGTTAGACGCTGACGGGGAGTATTTTAATCAAAGGTATACTCTATAGGCACATAAGTGACTCCAATTCATCTTCTTCTCACTGAAATGTGCACAAGAGCCTAGAGGKTTATAGCGTGCTAGCTCTTACATTCAATCTGGATAAATTATCTGGTCAATGCATGGATCTGATGAGGTAAGTAATTTTAGTAGGGARAGGGAGATTTGAATCTAGAAACTTGGATAGTCACAGTGTCAGTTACTGCACATACACTTTAGCAATGGATGTTTTTTGTGAAGTTTTTAGATTTGGAAATAAAAGTATGTTCACTGAATTTGCTTTTGCAGGTGGGGTTATTTGTCTCGAGCAGGACTTTGGGACAAAAGTCATCTTACTCGACAAATCGAGAAGTAAGCGTTATGACGAGTGCAATTAGACTTCAAATTTGAATTGAGAGAATAGGATTCCATAGGTTGGGATTTGATCATGTCGGAGTTTTCACCCAAGCAATGTCCACATCCTCTTGAGAAACTTTTGTTGCAGACGGGTTGCTTATATCCTCCATTGATATTAGATTTGTAAGTCTCACCATTTTCTTTATGATGAGTGGTGTAATTACTAACAGGAGTTGCTCTTCCACAGGTATGCAGATATTTATACGTCCCGTGTTTCCAACTTTCTGCGATACTCTCCATTTATGTATTTTCGGTCACAGTCTCAGGTATTGATAAATTTCTCTACCAATATAAAACGTGAACCATAATCTGGAAACGTGAACCAAAATCTGTAGCTATTTTGAAACACATTGGCTGAAGTACTATCACTGACTTTGGAGTWCAGGATGTTATGTCAAATATGTACATTTAAGTGCTGGAAAGTGAGACAAGGAGCTAAATGAGCTTACATATCTTGCTGAGTAGCGAACACACTGTGAAGCTGTTGTGCAAAAAGGCTGTGTTGAGGTGCAACACGTCTTTGTGCGTATGTATTTTGAAATATGATTTTGAGGTAACCGATTGAACAGGGCTTGTGTCAGCTGCTACTATAGACATCTGCAGATGAAGTTTTGTTTTCTTATGCGTATGGTCTACCTGTATTGGTCTTCGAGGTCCATGTGATCTCTGCCTCGATGCATATTAATATGATCTATATGTGGGCATTATTTCAGGATAGCTACTTTTTAAATTTTGCCAATATTTCTGAAGCTGAGTCTAATGTTTGTCGTGCTTGACAGACATTAGCACATGATTGTGAAGCGGAATCACATGAATTTGAAGAGGAGGCTTCAGCTATGAGCCACGGAGACAGTCTCGAGAGACTTGTKCAGTCCTCTGGGTCAGTGACGCCTGGTAGAAGATGGTAGTCTCATGTGCAGCAATTCTGAGTTGACTCCWCAATGCATAGCATGTGCGACTCTGCTTAGAATTGCTCGGCGTATCTCAAGAAGTCACATACATCCCCCAAAAGAGAAGCTAGCTCTTCAACTGCATTTTTGTACGACTCTCACACAACGGTATAAGTTCATTGTACATGTGGAGATAYTTCCGCACTTCATGATCATGAGGTGTGTACATCGTCACTGACGAGGTGAATCCTCTGGATCTGACGTGATCACATTTTGTAGTCCACTTAGAACCTAATGATTCAGAGTGTCTGGATGCGAATGTGCCTTGCAGATACAATAGTAATTTCCGAGCTTAAGGTCCATATTTCAGACTACGGTTATTGAAACATATTCAGTTCTTTTAGATACTTCAAATGATATACCCCATACAGGTTGAGAGACCTTTAATACATGGGTCCACACATTGGTTAAGCTTTCTGTTACAGCCTATCGTTTTCATTCCGAGTACAAGCCATGTATGCATTCTGCAAACAACATTGCAACATCTTGTTATACTGTTGCTGCTTGAGCTTCAACAATTTGAAATTAAAGATAGTGCTCTTCGGATCTCGAGATGGACTAGAGAGTTGCAGCTTCGACCGTTTGATCGAATTGGGAGGAACTCAGTGATTAATTACAGCTTTTAGTTCCTGTGTTATGAGGCAAAACATATTTTTAGTGCTTATTGTGTGTTGTTGTAAACTTCAAATTTAACAACATGAATTTTTGTTATGCCTAAATGCTGAATATCATCCAATTAAGAGACCTTCAGAAGTACTTCAGAAAAYGTTTGACCCTGGATTGCCCAAGTGACCCAGTTGGGATCATTCTCATCTACTCAAGTGCCCTGTAGGCCTGTATGGAGCCAAACAACGAATTTCTTAGAAGTTCAATGCCTCCGTTACAATTCCCGTTACGATTTCTACAGGTCCCGTTCTATGATTTCTTCGTAATCCTGCAAACTCGCAAACGCCGACTTCTTCCCAGAAGGAAGTTTCACAGCATCGACTTGCTTATTCTTCGMCTTCTTCCCAGAAGGAAGTTTCACAGCATCGACTTGTTTATTCTTCGACTTCTTCTTCGCTTTGCCTTCTCCAGTCACCTTAGCTTGTTTAACGCCTTTGTCATTAGTTGCTACTGTCCTCTTCTTCCTGGGTTTAGATTCTTCGTCAGATGGTAAATCACCGATTTCTATGCTTCCATCACTRTCTTCTTCAGCTTCACTCTCTGGGTATTCTCCCAAATCGAACTCCTCTTCGCTGCCATAGGATTCTTCGTCTGAGTCGCTGGTTGCAGCCTCGACTATCTTACTCTTCTTCTTCTTCTTCTTTGGCGAGGTGTCAAAATCTTCCCCCTCCAACTCCTCGTCCTCTTCATCTTCTTCCATATCAAAAGTATGTTCTAATTTATCGTAGTCWAACTCCCCTTCGCTCTCATCTCCGTCTTCTTCCTCAGGATCCTCTTCTCCTGCAGATCCCATTTCCCGGCCTTCGTCCCGCTCCAGTAAAGCGTCTACTTCTTCGTCATCGCTATCATCACCATCTATGCCATCCACCTCATCTAGTCCTGTTATGTCCTCATCTTCGTCATCCTTCTTGTGCTTTGCCTTCTTCACCTTGCGGTTACTGACCTTCGTTTGATAGAACTTGTGGAAGACTACGTCGTCAGGAGCAACTTCGTTCTCATCCATCGCCAAAAGCTCTTCGCCAACAAGACGCTTGGCAACCTATCAAAGGGTAAACATACAAGTTATTGACAACATCCAAGTAGAACTTCATCGACAAGCATGGACGTAAAACTTCAACAAGCAAGTATATCAGACTAAGCAAAATGAGAGAGATGTACCGTTTTATCTGTTCCAGACATTGTCATGCTACCWCCTTCTTTCTCCTTTCTGGCTTTGGGTTTCTTCTCCGCAAATCGGTCCAAAAAGGCACCGAGAACAAGATCACGCAATGGGTCCCCTAGATACACCACATTGGCTCCAGACAACAGCGTTCTAGCCATGCTGGCCACTGATGGATGCATGTGGCTTGCAAGTGCCGTAAGCTCCCACCAACACGCCTTATCAGCATTGCTACAGATTGCAGAAGCAAGACAGTTATAAGTCACATTTAGCGACCAGTAGAATACCTGGAATTGTACTTGAGATGCATCTCATAGGTGACTGAAATAGATGAGAGCATACGAGCACAATGTAACTCAGGATGCTGCCATAGACAACAACATCTGAGAAAATTCTATCAAAGATAAAATATGAGAAGACAAATCAAACATAACCAGTTCCGTCAAAACCAAAAGGCACCCAAAAATGCTCCGCAAAAATCGTAAATTGGTAGAAGATAATATAAACCCTCGTCTGTCCTACCAGTAAGAGGGGTCTCGATGCCGAGAGTCGTAGTAGCCTTCAACCGGCCAAGTCTTCTTTCCTGGTTCTTCAGAAGCATTTGGGACAGGAGGCTCTGTCGAATGTTGAATCACTGCCCTCCCAACCACAGGTGTCTTTACTTTCGCAATCTTGATTCCCTTCTGTTTTGCTCTTACTGTGTTCCCTTCTTCATCAGAACTAGTATCATTTCCATCATCTTCTAAATCTGGAATAGATCTGTCAACCATATCGCCCTCTCTTAGTTCAGCATCAGAGTCGCTTCCGCTGCTATCTGCAGAAGCGCCAGTTGTTTCTGAATTAGGTTCAGCTATGGTGTCAAGAGCTATATCAGCTGAATCCTCATCCGGAATATCCACGAAGTGCTCTATCTCATCATCTTTACTTTCAGCTTGTAGAATCCCATCCCTTGCAGACCACGAGAGCAAGTACACAGTCAGAAAAAAACACTTACCAAGCGGAACAGAACAGGAGTATGCTCTTCGATAACAGAATTAACGTCATCTGTAGCCACATATGGGAATGCTCTGTTGACACCCTATACATTTCCCAGATTTTCTCTTAGATAAATGAAAAAACAAAAGAACGTCACATTCAAGGTCAGCATACACTGAATGGAAAAAGCGATGCTCTGACCAGCTGATACATACAAGACCATTCAAGAACAATTGTAGGACTACATCACTCAAATATGAAAAAAAGTACACGGATAGATGTAGCATCCACCAACTTACTGTCAATAAAGCAGACAACAGCCTGGTGTTTACTTCCCCAGCTACAGAAGCGTCATCGCCAGGCTTTCCCTTGGCTGTTTTGGATTTTTTATTCCTTTTATCATGTTTTGAAAACTTTTTCTTTCCCTTCGGCTTAGAATCAACTTCGGCATCTCCTATTGTCACGGTCTGCAAACAATAAAAGCTGTAAGCAATATTCCTTGCAGCCGACAACTCCTCTGCTCTAGGAATGATGTAGCTCATAGCAGCAATAGCAGCTCCCCGTCGAAGAATATTCATACGGAACAACACAGCAAAGGGAAAAGTTATGGTTACAAAACTTACCCTAAAAAGAGCAAAATACAGATTAATCAGTTGCTTTGCAATCTTGGGCCCATCACCTCTATTAACGAGCATTATTTGATTCAAGAAGACTGCCTGCAAACAAACAAAAAATCACGAAGATTGCACACACCATCTTCACAAAGATGAATACACACGCCGACACAGCCTTTCAGAACGGCCCTTAATCACATTAGGACTTCTACATAACATCCTCAAGTCGTTCTAAGTGTACCAGTGGAGAGCTGGCATTAGTATGAAAAGCAAACATTAAGGGTGTATAAATTGCTGGGTACTCTTGTACACATTTATAGCAGTTCCATATTTGAATTTAGTATGAGTACTTCAAGTATTTTTGTGCCGCAAGACCACATCATCACTTCCATATTCAACTCAAGAAGTTCATTGCTGATTTTGATATTAATTGACAAGAGATCTTGCTGCAAAGGTCTTCTTAGTACGCAAACTTTACACATGTTAATGCATCGCAATACGGAATACTAACCGCATAATATCTGGCACGACTTCCAACATGAGGCCGGAACAAGAACGAGTCCACCTSTTCTACAACAACTGTCTGATTTCCCCACAAAGAATTATAACACACCAAGTCAAGTCAGTACACAACAGATGACTGTCAAGGTAAAAGATRATTCAAGTCAGGCTATCCTTGTATCTTGACGTACTCTTCTCGGATGTTCAAAAGGAAATAATTACACCACAAACAAGACCTCATTATAAAAAAGGAAAAAATTCAGGAACTCATGATGCAATACAAATCACTTGGTACTTGCATACAGTAGAATTAATAAGCATCAACTCTTCATCAGTAATACCTTCATGACAGGATGAGTTGTGAGGAGGCAGGAGAGCAGATAACTGGCATTGGAAGCTACCTTCCTCTCTGGGTCACCCAACTGCAAGAAGGCCATATGCTATTAGTCAGCATGGTATCGAACTGTCATAAATAGCTTCTGCACCGATTACGCCACAGGAGATCACATCTTGAAGAGCAATTTGCTTCTATCAGCACATGACAATTACATCGAGGACCGATACATCAGAACTTATATCAATGAGGACCAGAMGTTCAAAATTTGAACGGATGAATGCAAGTACATCCCAAGCACACAAAAATGCATTTTTTCATCTAACAATTTTTCTGAAGATGTGTGTTAGTTCTGTACGGTAAAGATTCTAAAGACTTCGCTTCGTAGATATTCTACTCCGTATAATTCAAAGGTTAATAGTAGGTCTGACCTCATCAAGTAACTTTTTCGGTTCAAAAATGACCCTTCTAAAACGACATGAATAAAAAAGTAAATTGAAAATCTCCAAAAATCACTTTGATTAGAACTTTAACATTTTGAACAAAWAGGAAAATAATGTTTTATGTAAATCACAAATATTCAACTTTTTGACTTCAAACTTTATTAAAAAATATTGGGTACTGTAGTAGTTAATCTATATGGATATGATCTATGGATCATATTTGTTTGAAAGTCATCATTAAATTATTATTCTAAGTTGCATTATAAGATATATCTTCACAATATCAGAAATCCGGACTATCCCCTGGTTAATAATTTATAAGTTTTTCGCATACCTTATTCACGAGTGCTGACAAAAGACGGCGTTCCTGCTCAGGTTTCGCCGTGAGGAGTTCAAAGACAGTCTGCAGACAGGGACATAGAACAATTGGAACAAGAAAAGAAGTACAAGAATGTGCAAAACGAGATTCATCTAGGACATCAGACTAGGCGACGGTTAAAAGTGCAAACGGATCTGAACGATAAAAYGAACAGAAGCACTCGTCAGAAGGATGACGATTGTCACCGGGGGGGCCAGAAACCCTCATTATAAATGCTTCTTCCATATTGACCACAACTTGTAGCCTACAATATACACTGACCTTAAGGGCTCTCTCCTTCAGAAATGGTAGAGTGTCTCTAGTGGCTTCCTCAAGAGCAACAATAAACCGTTCATACCTGTAATACAATCAGCGCATCAACACACCTACATCTCTGTTCAGAAAATCAGACAAACAGAATGATAATGATTCTTATGTGCATTCGATCAAACCATTGATCCATAGAGTGATTCTATTCCCAGAGTGACCAGAGTTCCAGAACATCAAAGAGGAAGGCTTCGCATCAAGCAAGAAAGAGAGAATCAAACACTTTACCTTCGTTTAAGGCAGTCCTCAAAGTACCAATAAAGAAGCAATGTTGCACCTTCCTTTGAATCCGCAAGGCTTGATAGTGGCTGCTGATTAAGATATTTAAGCTTTCGATCTGGCAATAAACTGTTGCAGATATTTTTTCCCCATAAAAAACAGCTATTAATGACGAATGTCTCCACAACTTAGCATGCAGAAAGTTTAAGAGAGTCATAACATGTAACATAAAAGTCAAGCGACAGAAGCTTTAAAAAAATATGCTATCCTCGTCACCCGTCACCTGTAGATAAATGTAACAAAGGCCTAAAACTTCCTACAAATTTGATTATCAATCTAATGCATCGATCTTAACTCATGACACTGCAACATGCTCATTCATAGGAATTATTCACCTTCTCAGAAACAATTCTCGGAGGGCATCAATGCCTACCGCCGCATGCCTCTTCCCTCCTTTCGAGGTCATCATACCTGGAAAGGACACCTTATTCATCATCAAGCATTCAAGTATATTTGGGGATCTTGCCATAGTGTTTCACCCTATGAATTTCCGAAATTGATGCAGACACGAACAGTAATTTAAATCAGATTCAGAATTCGAAACGTCGCAGGCAGACGCATCGCAAGAGTTAGTGCACCACTGAAATCCAACCCTACCAAGGAGAGCATCCAAAGTGCGAAGGTTGAGCATGGGGTTGTCCTGCAGCATAACAGTCATGGCCGCAACTTTATCTGATGAAGTTCCAGACCTTCTCGCAGTCATCAACCACCTAGTGTCACTATCTTTAGACCTAGATTTCTCATAATCGGAGACAGCCTTCTCCATCAATTGCTCTGCCTCTTTCCGTTTGCTAGCAGAGAATTCGTCTCCCTCTCCTGAAGTCACAGCCTTCGAGGATTTCGCTTTGGGGTTCGCTGCGGCAGCTGCAAGTCCTTCATACCACAGAGAAGCACTCTGGAAAGACTTGGCCAATGATCTGTCCAATGCCACAACAAACTTGCTAGGAGCAGCAGCAGGAGAATCTCCAGCCGTGACCCCTTCCGTAAGCCGTTCCTTTTTAGCGCTTTTCTCATYGCCTCTGATATCACTAGGCAAAGATCTCTTCTTCCCCTTGCCTTTCTCTACAACAGCAGCGAACTTCTTACTCGAACCAAACCCTAAAGCTTCGCCATCCCCATTTTCCTTACGCTTTCGCTCCTTCCCTTTCGCTMCCTTCTTCCCTTCGCCGCCAGGYAACGATTTCTCGACATTCTTCCCTTCTACAGCTTCATCTCCATCTCCACCTTTCTTCTTCTTCTTCTTCGGCGTCGTCTTCTCTCCAATTCGACCCGTCTTCCGAAAATCCGAATCATCGAACCCGGCTCCAAAACCACCACCACCAGTGGCAAGCCCTAGCTCCGCAGCGAACGAAGCCACGTCCGCCTGGATGGATTCCAAATTGCTGCCCTCCGTGGCACTCTTCTTCGTCTTGCTCTTGCTCTTGCTCTTGCTCGGAGGCACCTCTGCCATCTCCGCCATTGCGGATGGACCCGAAGCCCTAAATTCCAACACTGAGTCTCTCTACATCCACCTGAAAATTAAATTGAATCAGACGAAATTCCGATCTGGTATGCAGAARTTTTAGGTGACAAATAGCGGCACCCGAGAGCCATGGCTGCATTCTGCCAGAGAAGTTCCGACTACGCCCCTTGCTTAAACCCTAAACCCTAAGTCGGACATCATACCCTAATACCGACTCCCACCAAACCCTGTGAGCCTGGGACCTATTCCCGCTTGAATGTTCTCCCATGTTCTCACTAATTTTCAACAGCCCGTTTCTTTTGATTTTTCAATAAGTACCAAGATGGCTGCCTTGAAATCACAAAAACGTTCATAATTGGTCATAAACATTCTACAGGCAACCTATAACCACCATTCCATGTATCTATTAGCAATTAAGTATATTGCTTAAAGGACATATTGTTGACTGTGGAATCATCAATTTTGATACCATGGGAATCACTATCCATGTACCTAGTAGCAATTAAGTATATCCCTTAAAGGACATATTGATGACCATGGAATAAGGAAGGATTTACTTGTTCGTGAATGCAGGTATTGCTGGCACTATGACTAAGAATATAGTTAATCCCTAAAGAGGAAAAATTTTATATTTTTTAGTGAGATACAAGGAATATCCACTTTTACATATACTCAAGACTCACATACTAGCATCATTGGTCAATATAAAGGAGATGGTCTCTTGTTGAGAGGCCACACTTAGCAACATTCTAACCAAAGGTCAATTAGATGAGAAAAAATTCTTAAGGTAGTCCGAGGGTTAGAATTTGTAAAGAAGCGTGGGACCCTCACATCAAAGAACTAAACTCAGTGTCAAAAGCATGTTGTTTTTTATGTATTCCAAAATTCCAAACATGTTCTTTAAATGTAGGACAATTGCAAATTACATTGCTTGTTAGTTTTGTTGAATTCACAATAGAACCAAGAGTACCATGAACCTTTTGAAAAAAAATTAGTAAAATAAAATACAGACAATTATCAGAACACTACACATAGTAAATCTATCAGTTTGAGTGTATAGGCATATTGTAGTGCCCGATAGTGACTGCCTACTCACTCTGTATAGTAAATCTTCAAGAGTTTGGGTTTTTAAAACTCCGAAAGTTATTGTCAAAATAGATAAATGGAAAAAATTCAAGAAAATAGATCGTTCAATATTTAAATTATTAGAAATAGAAAAAGTGCTCAAAGCAATAAAATTCAAATTCAAAATCCTCAAGATTTTTCTAGAGATAAAATTCAACTAAAGAAATGATGGAAAAAAAGTTTCAAAATCTTTATAAATGTTTGCATAATAGACCGTTAGTTGCACCCATGTGGAGGACGTGAAATTTGCCATTTTTTGTTTTCCTTTCCACCATAAGTACACGTGTATGGTAGGAAAAAAGTTTCAAAATTTGGCTTTCATATCTTTCTTTTTGATTAATCAAAAGTCTTAAAAAAACACAATACATAAAAGTATGACAAATCAACAAAATTGAATTTCAAATTAATAAGGATTTTTAATAATTCCAAGAAATAATTATTATACTAAGGAAGATAACATCCACTTCAAGTACAAAATTTGGCTCTATTTGATTAGTACCTTTAGAGTTAAGACTCGAGGTATATTAGACATGGAACATGTGACATTAAAACAATACAAGTGTTTTTGCAGTCACCCTAGATATTTTGTTTAAAAATTCTACCATTTTGATAGAATTTTTAAAACAAAATGATAGAATTTTTAACATCAATTCTCATATACGCAATCTATAAAACTATGCATATTCATTATGTTCCTTCTACCGAATTCCCTAATTTTTATACACTCAAACAAGATTTGTGAGCTCAAATATAGGACAAATGTAGATAGAAGATGGCATTGGAAGAAATGCCGTAATGGATAGGCCTATCTCATCTTTGAAAATAGAGTCAATGAATTATGGCCACCTTGAGTACATTAAAAATCATTGATTATATTTTTTAGTGGTATTGTTCTTTTGAACAACACAKTATCTAGAGGCGATATTTTCATATTGTTTAATCCYTAAAGGAKCGRGGCACAAAAAAATGTGTTGCAYRAGCTACATGGTGGCTTTGTGGTCCRTAGGGGTTAARGCATTTGTGCCATTGCTCTTTGGTATTACTCCATTATTGGGGATAGACAACTGCAGTTATCTAAGTTTATATTGTACATAGTTAGTCGTATTCACTCGCTTACCTCCATTAGTTGAGGCTTATATACGCCACTCTTAGCCCTTATACAATGCACAATACAATAGACGTTTATTGTCCAATAGATGACATAAAATCCTTCTATGTAAAATATAAGTACAAATGTTCATCTTTGRAATTTTGTGTGGAAATTAAGTAAAGATCTTGTAAAGTAGTTTGACCTCTAATGAGTGCTCTAGCAAATGATTTGCACAGTACCCCAAAAGCATTTTCACGGTGACCAGCCCGGACTTTACGGATTAAACAGAAAAAAACAAAATTTCTACAATCTTTGCCATTGTCTTTGAATCGTGATCAAAATGGACTCTTTGGATTCATACATGCTTTGAAAGAAACTATAATGCTTTTTCTTATGATATTTGTAAATGGAGGTGCTCAAACATTTAGATTTAGGTATTACTCCCTCTGTCTCAAAATAAGACCAATATTTCTTTTGTATTTTACAAAGGAAACACCAATCTTATTTTAGACAAACAAAATACAATGATAACAATGTTGAGTATTGCAAGTAATTTTTTTYTWATACCCAAAGTTTATTCCACTATAGAGACCAAGAATAAACGACAAAAAGTCAAGAAAAAGCCGTGGAGACAATGTTGCAAGTATTTCATAGAACATTATTTAAAAAGAATTGAGCATTCGTTTAAAGTTCACTCACTATGGTCCTAATTGGTTGGTGTGTAAGGTGGGAGCACCCATTACCGCTCCTATTCCTAATGATGGGCCCTAAACTCACCCAATTGTATCCCTATATTTTGGTGAATGTGTCCTCCAAATGTTTAATTCTGATTGGCTAACACATGTTAACTTTAATTTACTGACAACTAATTTTCGCAAAGTTCAAATTTGGATGCACCTATGGAACATATTCAATGGTCTACGCAGACTGCACTTTGAAAAATCAAAGAAATTACATATAACATCCAAAAATCTATTTTTTTTTAATATTCATGTTTTTTACTCGTTAATACTATTAAAACACAATGTTTAGGAAAAGATGCCTTCAACTATGCTGAATTGCTTATATTAACGGTTTTCARTACTTCCACCTTATTAAACACTGAAATGTATTGATCATTCAAATATGTGATTCGTCAAGCCACCAATAATGATGTTCACATAATTTTCTTTATCTTCCTATGATGGAAATTGGATGTGTTTCAATTATTCAATGTCCAAATTAACCCTTAAATGTTGAGGTGAACATTTTGTGTCCAATGGATGACACAAAATCTTTCTGTGTAGGACAAAAGTGCAACTATTCATACTCTAAATTTTATGTGGAAAAGAGAGATCTTCTATAATACTTTCACTTTTGGATTTTTTTTCAAACCAATGATTCCAACAATATCAAAATGGATAATTTCTACGGTCATCAAAGTTCATCCTTTAAGGGTTTAGATTTCTTTTTTAATGTGTTTCCAAATGAAGTTACTGTACAGTTCTAATTCCATTTGATTAAGAGGGTTTCATTTACAAAATTGAAGACGTTAGATTGGAGATGCTCTAAGAATATTCAGCAGGTAGCAACTAGCAAGAAATCACCATGTGGTTGTGTTGGYGTAGATGGCTTGGGAAACTCCAAAGTAATCTCATTTCCCACTAGCATCCCATTTCTGTTCCATAGGGTGCTCTATTTTMAATGAGCTCAAGTGTAGGTGACAACTCCTGTTTTGCTGACCCAGCAAGAGCAAMAACAATGTCTAGGAGGTGTACATTGAAAGCATACAATGATCACAATGTGTACATTGAAAGCCTTGCATCGATTTTGTGACCATCCTATGGTTGGAAATAGGTTTGCCTACTTATCAGGAATGGGACAAATAGAATCTTCACGAAAAAAATTCATGATAATTTTGTTTACGAGGGAAAAGAATTTTAAAATTACTAAATCCATCTTAAATCTATTTCTCTACACTATATTTTTTTCCCTGAACTTTCCGCATGCGGCAAATAGGTTGAATTGCTTAAGTGGTCGGAAATAGGTGATCATCGTGAAACACCCTTCCATACCAAATGGGAGCAAGCTCATTGTAGACAAAATAATTTTAGTGGTAAGGTAGATTGCTCTTAAAGCGACCATTTAACCCCTCAACGCCCAAGGTCAAACCATGCTTGAAAGCATCAATATTTGTATCAAGATCAATGGCAGGGAGGGGGGGGGATGATTTTTAAGAAAAAAATCAATGGCCTGTGATTTTTTCGAGAGGGGGAGGGACTAATACAAACCAGGAGGTGTACCCTCTCTTTTGAGGAGATAGTGAACAACACAGCTACAAATGCTGCTCTATAAGGTGGATACCCCTCCAAACATGCAGTGGCTTTTTGTTATAACTTTTGTAATAGCGTAAATGTTTGCGCTACACTTAAATTCTTTTTGACAATTTTATACTACATCATATTGGTTGCCTATTTGAAATTTTTCAAAAAGAAAAGATGATTTAAAAAAAATTTGAACAACATTATTTTTTCTCCAGTTGTTCAATTGGAAAAAAAAAAAATTTCCAAGTAAGTAGATGCTATACATCAAAATTTGAAAAAGATCCATTCAAAATTGACTTTGTAGGAATTTATCCAAATTTTCAGTTGTAGTTCTATAATCACATTCCATTAATGCATAATTTAAAAAATTACTTAATTGTAGTTTTAGAATTGTAATAATATTCATGTACTTATATTCTCTTACTTTCATTTTAAAGTTAAAGAACAAATTCAAACATGATTTTTTTGTATACAATACAAACATTGTGAACTTTAAAGAAAGGAAATCAATTCAAAATTCTCATTTAGTTCTTTTGAAACATACCTAAAACATGTACAAAATTAAGAAGTAATCTTTCAAACTATATTAATCAAAAGTTATATTCTTGAGATACTCTTCATCTTCTTTTAATTGGATCAAAGCTTCAATGTCTTCATGTAATTGAGTCTCCTTTGCTAATCTAGTTGCTTCTTGCTTTTGTTTCTATTTCATTAAAAAATTAAAAATAATTGAGTTTTTGAATAAATAATATAAAATCCATTATTATGTATATAATAATACAAATTAAATTATTGATAGGAATCAATTGAACTAAATGACCTCTTCAATTTGGAAAATATAATAAAAATAATTTGACATTTAGAATCTTAAAAAGTAAATGAAAACATTTTGGCAAATGAAACTTGAGATGTCCGCATTTTTCACATATTTATTTTAACTACATTACAAATTTATGGAAATTGAAACAAAAAATGAGAAGTTCGTTACTATTGATTTGATGATATATTTATGCAATCATTGCAAAGTAGAGGATCAAAATAGTCTCTCATATGATTTTTTCCTGTGATTTTAATTCAAAAATTCATTATAGTACAAAATAACTTTTGAAAAATTGAGGAGGTCATTTCAAACAAATACAATTACAACCACAAATGCATATGAATCAAAAACTCTAGATGTTCATTAATTTTTTGTAGTGCCTAAAGACTATATGATAACTGATTTGCATTTCAAACATGATATTTTATACTTTTTAAACTATAAGACTAAAGAAAACAATAAAAGATTTTAAACATTTATCTTTGATTTAGAGTATATTTGAAATGTAGATTTTTCAAACTAGATGGATTCCTCTTTTAATTGAATGTCAACAAGTTTCATCACAATGAATCATCAAAACAGTAAATTAAAGCTTTAAACTTGACTTAAATTACAACGCTTATTATTAGAATCCATAAGTTTGAAAAAAATGATTGTTGAACTATATTTATACATATTTTTAAATCATAGTAAAAATTAAATACAAGCCTTACTTATTATAAAATAAAACAATTCCATACCTTTTGATCCAACAAAAATTCAAAATTTTTCCTATTTCTATTGTATTTAGCAATTTCTTCTTGTTTTTCTTCTTCAATGGATTTTTGAATATTCTCAGCTACATGCTTACATTCAAAGTCAATGTCTTTYTTTTCTTCTAATAATAATTCTTCCTTTCTTGCAATAAACATGAATGAAATAAAAATTTAATATCTATATTTATTATTAGAAATATAAAAATACCAAGAATTTTTTATTAAAATTTGCAATCACAATATCATTATGAAATATGTCATTACATTCAATAATAAAGTACATTTATAAAATATTTTATTCAAATTTTAATATTTTTTAAACATATTGTAATAATTTTTAACTTATTATATTATTATAAATCATCCAAAAATATTCATAGTATGATGAATCTATTTCTTCAGATAATATTTTGATTACTTGACGTTGTCGAAACTTATGGCATTCTTCTAATAAAGCTTTTGCTTTAGCTTCTTTAGCTGCTACAGCTTTATCTTCCGCTTTCTCTCTAGCTATTCTATGCTTTTCTTCATCTCCAGCTATTTTGATTGCTTTTTCTTTATATAACTGCATTCATAAACTATATATTTTTAATGAACAACATTAATCATTAAAATATAATGTCACCAAATTTTTTTTAAAGTTTGGTGTGTATGGTCATTGTTTTGATATTTTATTTGTCAAATGTTAAAACATGCATAAGCTAGAGGGACCTAAATTTATTATGAACCCCAATTTCATTTGTTGATAGTACGCCTAAAGTAACCATTCATTTGAAATTATGTTTCAATCCAAAACATATGAAATTGGTCTAATCATATTTTTGCTTTTGAATCATATTTAGACACCTTACAAAGTTAGTAAATAGTATCAATTCAAGTTTGTTGTTTATACTTCTTTTGTCAATATACACATAGTATTTAAAAACAACAAGGCCAACAAACTATAATTCCTAGTAGAATGTGATTTTTGCGCTATATGTGGGGCCTTTTTTCAATTCCATCCTAATTTGTATTGGTTAATACCTACCAAATTGTAGACGTGAAAAAGAACTTTTGCACATGCTACTTGAAATCACTTAACTTGCTCAAAAATATTTGGACAACATAACTTTTAGTTTAGGCACTTACTCATAAAAAAAATGTTTTTGATAACATAGTACATGTCCGAGCCTTTTAGAAAGTTCTATTTTAAATTGACTTTATAAGAACTTACTTGAATTTTCAATYGGTTGTTCAACAACTACTTGTCTTTTAGGGTTTGAAGGATTAGAATAAGGATTTCAACATAGTCTAGTCAAAAAATATACCTTGACTAGGCAATTTCATAAACCAATAAATTAACAATTGAATATTGTAAGATTATTAAGAGGACATGAAAATAAATGTAAATCATTTTTTTATTGAAATTGTGTTCCTAAATATTTAAAAATTTGGAGAATCCTTGGGGTATCCTCGATAGGAATTTCATATAAGTTTAAGGATACTCCTAAACCCTATCAATAGACTACTCAAATTTTCTTATTTTCTTGTTGACAAGTGAAAGAAGGTTCCAATCCATCAAAAAATGCAACATTTGAATATTGTATGCAAAAGTTATGAAAGATCAAAGTTTTTCTTTTTTGAGATGTTCTAAAATCATTTCTTCAACTTACAAACATGACGATTTTGGAGATGTACACAAAGTGAAAATGGCAATTTCAGGCAAGATATGATTTTGGGTGTACCCCACCTTCAGTTTGCTCAATTTTTAGGTAGCAACATTCATTGTATATACAAATAGTATTGGTGATGTTGAAGCAATGCTTTTGTTTAGTTTAGAGCTAATAAAGGCTCAGCATCCAGAGACTTGAGCTTTGCCTTGTAGAAATACAACTTCTTCAACAAAGGCAATAAGAAGATTTTTTTCAATGACCTTCTAACTTGTACTAAGGTCAGTCAATCTATTATCAATGTCATCTCAATTCCTCCCTTACAAATCCTAGGGGCACAATTCAAAATAGAAATCTATATTGAAAGTACAGGACAGAAGAATTGGAACTTAGAACCTAAGTTATAAAGCACCTTAAGAGACTTTTTTTGACAACTAAAGATGTAATGGATACATCTTGCCTTTTTTGAATAAGAATTGAAATTTCAATGCAATGACCAATTGATTTTCTACTTTTAGTATCATCTTAAGCCCATGATTACCTTAGTATTTTTTGGGAAATTATTATGCAATTTCTAAATATCTAGTGTAATATCTTTGAATGCAAATGTACAGGTTAGTCCAACAAGAAATTGTCCATGTTAAAGCCTTAAACAATGGGCCCATGACCGTGTAAATCATCAATTTTAATACCGTATAAATCATTGGTTAAAAAAAATCCAAAAGCACATTGGAAGTCAAACTACTATAGAAGATCTTCCCTTTCCACCCCTAATTTAAAGGATGAATGGTTGCACTTATGTACTACACAAAAGGAAGTTCTATCATTCATTGACCAAATAATGGCCTCAGCATTGTTTATGGTTTAATAGAAACAAATGAAATAATCCCCCCCCCAAAAAAAAGAAAAAAGTGTGGTATTGTATTATTAGATTTTGGATGACACAATTATATTTGTTTCATCCATGTCCTTCAAAATCATTGGTGTAAAAAGCAGGGTTGCTATTTTGTGAGCTTGTGAGCGTGAGCTTGTGAGCTTGTGAGCCTGTGAACGTACAACTTATAAGAGATTTAATTTAAAAAATTTAGTGAAAAATTATAATTTTTAGTAAATTTTAGTACCTATAATTATG